>JASSRZ010014634.1:11584-22682 GCA_032164315.1 Malacoctenus gilli | reverse complement strand
CGACGTCCACTGGCGATGGAATGAGGGGTCAAAGCCAGACGGCCGTACCCAACAAGTGGGGTCCCGCCCGTTCCTCGAACGGACCCTTGTTAGAAAGCGTAGCCGGCAGCGCCGCAGCGACTCCGACGGAGGAAAGCGGAACCGACGAGTCGGACGGAGCGGCGGACAGCGCCGCGGCGTTATCGCGCCAAAATGCTTGTTGCATAAACAAGCCGAGATCCCGCTTCCAATTTCGGCCCAATTACACAGTGCTCACTGGCCAACGGGGTCGGGGGGGGGAGGAATAGGGTTCTCGGAGCAGATTAGGATCGCTCCCCGCCCGGCCAACGCGGCGGAGAGACGTTCGCTATCGATGCAGGACAAAGGCTGCCATTCTCCGCGGTGATTTCGCAGACGGGCAAAAGTGGATAGAGATGTAGCTGCGCACGCGTATGCACAGGTAGACGGAACGACGTGCGATAAGATTGCAGGCGGAGGAGCTCCATCTGATAAGCCGCCGCCGAGGCTGATTGTGTGGGACTGAACGGCAGCGGCGAAGACGCTATACGGCTCGCGGACGCCTTGGCTACCTGCCATCGTCTCACTTAAGCGCAGGTTGCGGCTGCCATTAACCAGCTCGTCCTCCGGTGAGTTACGGCCATATGGGTCGATTAGGTGGAACGCAAACATGGCTCGCACGTGGGCTCGCATATATCCTGACCGTGGCGGAAGCGACGGAGCCAATCAGGCGGCCGGACACCAGGCGGGAGACGGTAAGCTGTGACATCATCCAACTGCAGAGGGAACCGGGTGGGCTAAATGGGTCAAACGTGCAGGAGACCTAGTGTTGGAGTCCCTGGTATTTTATATGTGAAATATAACATGCGTTTTGTTGCAAATTTCAATTGCCACCAGATATTAAACTTAACAAACCCAAAACTCAAAGTGTGAGGTTTGATCTTAGCTTCCTCTCCTCCACTTGCTTTTTTGATCCTCTTTTCTTCTGTGTATTTTTATCGCGGGATAATAATAGATCTTTTTTTTCGCAGCAGACTTTTTTAATTGTTCTCATAGGATAAAAACGCACCCAGGCAATTAATACTGTTAACATCAGGTCCGTCCCATCAAAGGTGTGATTTTCTTTTGGGGGGCTGGTGATTCAGTTGTAAAACAAAAGTGGGGTGAAGCAGTTCCTTAGAACGATAAATGCTCATAATTCGTGGCGCTAAATTGATAAGCAGGGTGTCAGAGGGGTGAACGCATCAGCATGGGGCGGCTCTCAGCCGATCGGTGCCTGATCAACAGGAGAGCTTTGGAGCGGCGGTCCCACCTGGCCGAGTCTCCCATGACAAACGCTTGTTTACCTGTGCCAAAAAACTTTGGCCATGCCTGTCGATTTGCATCTTCAAAACAGTTTTCAGTAACCTGTGCTGAACCCATTTTTGAAGGTCATGAAATCTGCGGTACAGGTGCGCCCGCCTCCGTTTACTTCACGGTTAAACGCACGCTATTTTGGTCCTCCACGCAGTAAACGAGGAAGCAGGAGGTCAAAGACGACGAGGACGTGCGAAGGGGAAGCTGCCCCGGTTTTCGGAATTGAGGCATTGCTCCGAGCTGCCGTTTTGACGTTCTTAAATCACTGCATCAGTCGTGCACGGTGGCACTGACGCGGCTCACCGGGACACCTGCGTGCAACGGCGCCAACGCTCCTTGTGCTAATTACGCCCTCCCGAACGTAAAGTCGGCCACGCGATCAAGAGACAAAGCTGCAGTCGCAGTTGGGAAAACAAATATGGCTGACTGTACGCGGGCAGCTGTGCTGCTTCAGGTGGTGTGTGTCTGTGTGTGCACAGGTGCAGCCACAGAACAGCTGTGTTTTCTGTACACACACGTTCTCAACATGTAGCAGCAGCACAAACACGTGTGTGAATAATGCGGATGCAGCCTGGGTTGACTTTACCTGCTGCAGGTCCAGATGCATGATTGGTCGTCTTCGTGGTGCCTTCACTGTCGCGGCACGCACGGTCATTGTTACTGCGGTTCCTCACACCTGCGAACCTTCGGCCACCAGGAGCCGCAATGGCCGCTGTACAAGAAGACAGCAGCACTTGTTAGATTCCAACCAGTCAAAGTCAACCTCATATCTTCCCATGATTTGGACCATATATGATACATAATGATGTTCACCAGTACCAAGGCTCTGTGCAGCTGCGCGTTGAACAGAGTGAGCTAAAACGCGGAGCGCCTGAAAGGTTTGATTAAATTTCATTTGACAAGGGTGAGGGTCCCGGTGGTCTCAATCCGCAAATCGCAGGCAAATCTGATTGACACAGAATGGAGTGCTCAACGTGGGGGACTCTTCAGTGCTGCTACAGACGGCAGTTTGCAGGTACAGGAGCCGAGATATCTTACTCGTGAATTCTTTCTATTTTGTACCTTTATTGATTGTTTAATGTGCAAGAAATTAAGTGTTTGCAATGGACATCCACATATTGTGACTGCTATCATAAATACTTTAATTGTTTATATGATTTTTTTTATAACTTCATTGGATCCATTACTCAGAATTTAATATTTATTCTTTAATTTTGCATTTTTTGGGATGTTTGATGCTCATTCAGCTCGATTTCCATCTTGCACTGCGCCTCAATAACATTTAACCTCCAAATTGGGCTTTTTTAAATGCAATCTGATTCATAACGACGAGTGTTTTAATTGCAAACATTTCCTACCATCAAATGAAAAATCTTCAGAACAGAAATATTTCCACCCCGACTGAGACACAGACCCAAGAAAAGCAAGTACATACATTCAGTTTGACCATGTATGTCGAACAATGAGGGGGGCTGGGGAGGCTTCTTGTTCATTAGTGCAGCACAGAAGTGAATCGGATCAATACACGGAGCTGTCGTGATATTTTCCAGGAGAAAATCGTGCCAATACTCCAACACCAATATCGATGTCATATAAATAACTTAACACACATGCAACATTTATGGCCCTGCCGTTCTTCTCGCGTGTCTGAAAAACCCTGCGTTGCTGTTCCTGTGTGAGCACAACCTACCAGCTTTCTGGAGGCACAATTCACACAAAAGGTAATGAAGTGCAAAATATGTTTGGTAAATAGCGAATAACAGGACTGTGGTGTGTTTATGATGACACGAGACACAACAACAAACAGATGTCTCGTTCAATTTTAGCCAGACCAGACCGACGAAAAACAACCCCCCCCCCTGTCCAGGGGCTGTGTTGTGCCCAGTGTCAGCCGTGACGGGCCCCTGCAGCCCCTGTCTGAGCCGTGGCGTGTAGAAGAAGATGGATGGAAGGACCTTTTCTGAAATATAACTCATAAACTGCAAGCTGTCGTTCTCGCCACATGTTAATTAGAGCGTTAGCAGTTGATTACAGAGCATTATGGAGCATTTAAAGGTTAAACGTATTTACTATGCTGGTGATTGTGTGTAAATGCAGTGGGAGTAAATGAGCCCTCATGGACAATTAAGTAACAAATACCTTCTTGCCACAGCTAAGCAGCGTGTGCATTTCTACATTTGTATGTAGGATTGCTTTTATTGCGATTCTCGTGTCTCTGTAGCTGTTCCCGTTTGTTGATGTAAAACACTTTGATTTAAATGTGCTGTAAAGGTAAAGTTGACGTGGGAGAAATGTCTACGAGCTCATTCCACTAAAAAAAGAAAGACTGAACACACAACTTTGGATATTTTGAGCAGTCAGATGGAGCCCCGAAGCCTTGATCCCACCCCCGTTTTTTGACCGAAAAGGAAAGAGTTTACGGGGCCAAAGACGTTTGTCGACTCAGCCCCAGTGGACTTGAGAGTATTCAGTTTTATGGCGTTTGTTCTTCTGTGAATGTACCTGATGCTTCTGCAGCGTACCAAACGAGCTGGACGGGTATAAACAACATGCTTCCTGAGTGACACGAGCGTCATGGAGGTGGCCGAGGTGGGATTTGCTAGTTTTTGGTGGTACGAATCCCAAGTCGGTCGACATTTCTCAAAATAATTGTAATATTAAAAAGATCTCCTTTTGGAATCACAACACGTGGCAATATTTCAGATGCCTATGCATGAAGTATCGGTTCTATATCGCAGGAATTAAAGAATCAGTCGTGGAGCTTAACAGTTCCCTCCGTTTCACGGAGCACTTTGTTCGTTTTTTTCGCGCAAACATCCGAAGAGCAAAGCCGACCGATCGATAAAGCTTATCAATTCATTAGGTTTCTTATTAACAGCCCCGCTCTTTTTTTTTTGTCTCCTCTATTTTTTTCAGCATTGTAATTTGTTTCAACCCGTTCCATCACCCGAGCTGAACCGGCGGCTTTAATGAGCATGGCGTCTCCTCCTGCGACTGTAACCTGCGGCTCCCCGAGGACACCGGCTCCGCGACGACACGACGAGACCAACGGAAAACACACACACACACACACACACACACACACACACACACACACACACACACACACACACACACACACGAGTTGCTCACAGAGTAATCGGCTTACGACGTTAAAGGTGGTGGGTGGATGGTGGTGTTGGTTGGGGGGGGCGGGGGATGTTTGTTTGTTGTCAGTTCTGATAACAGATGTATCCTCAGTGCATCAACATGCGAGAGAGTGTCATTACTCGTTGTTGCACTGTGCTTCTTTGTACTGCAGTGGATTTGTGCCGTTTTTTTTTTTCTCCCCCCTCTGCACGTGGAGGGGTGCGGTAAAACACAGTTCCACACTCCCATCTGGTGGCGACACCTGGTAGCACATCACGAGTCTGACGAACACAATCTGGTTCTCTCTCTCTTTTTTTTTCTTTTTAAACCAGGTTTAAGAAGGTGTGACTGTTTGCAGAATGTGCTGGTTACGGACCAGTCACCCCTCTCTGGGACCTCATGCTGAAAAGCAGCCACGTGGACCTTCCGAACGTGGCGGTCTGAGATGGGAATTGAACGGGTGGACGGCGGGGCGGGGCGGGCCTCGGGAAGGGGGAGCGGGAGCTCTCATAGAGCGAGACATTCCTGGGATCAATCAGCTACGAGCTTCATCAATTGTCTATCAGTAATCTGGTTGGTCCAGACATTTATCTGGGTGTCAAGTAATTGCTCGCTGCTCCTTTCTCCCCCTTTTGATTGGGCCGCGATTGATTTTCCATAGATTGCAGGCGAGAATGATTGCACGTTATTTCACACTCCTGCCCCCCCCCCCCCACCCCCCACCCCGACACCCCCAGGGGCAAATGTTACACTGGTGTCACTCCTGCACTCGCTTGTTCTGGACTGCCGCTGCGATACCTTCAGCCCTCCGGCTGTGCTCCTTCAGAGAAGAGACCGGGCTAAGGCCCGATGTCCTGCAGGGTGGGTAACAGGAGCTGCATCATGACTCATCTTATCAGTTGGCGGAGCACGCCGGGGTGACTGATGTGTCGCAGGCCGCACGACAGCGTGCACCACATGGAAAAGGTGTTCGACGTGCTGAGACGCCCAGTCGGTGGACTCAGTTTGGTGTGTGTGTGTCTGTGCAGGCTTTTGGGATGCAACACTTTCAAGGTTTAGGTTTGTGTTTGTATCGACGCCAGATCAACCTAAGCGTGCCAGAACTTGTCTAAAAGATGTAACTGAGGGCAGGAAAGCAGCTAAGCATCCGCATGACACTGGACTTGGTGGCCATTTTTTGGACCAGGACAAACACTGAACTGCGGGGGGAGGGGGGGTGGGGTCATGTCAAAATTGCACGAATTGTTTTTGAACCGATCGTCGACGTCAAACGGAAATTTCATCAGCGCCGAAGCGCGAACAAAGATCCCGCCTCGCGCGGCAACCTGCAATCACTGGCCAACAACAATGCGCTTGCAAGCCTTTCTCCTCATTGGCAAGCCAGATCCGCACAGAACTCCACATAATAGTTGACAATTTGGTGCCATGATTGCATAATGAGCGGGGAATTTCAGAGCCGCTTGGATCCGAGTGGCTCCGCATGATTGTTGTCAACGTGCAAGTAGTGTTTGCACTTGCGACGCTGCGTGTCCCTGCAGTCGAAGCGCTGTCAAAAGTATCACTGCCGAACACTGAAGGACTATATATAGTTATACGAGTCTATACTTCATTACTGCATATCTAGGATTGACTCGTTTCCAAACACACTCATATTTTTTTCATTAAACTTGTGAAAAGCTGCAGACATATTCTCTGTTTTAATGATCTCTACGTACTTGGAGTACAAGGGAATTCATTGGGGCCTGATGAGAAGATATGGCGTCAGTACAACTCGTTCTGTTTCTGTTCGGGACGGAGGTTTATCCTCACTTATTATTCAAAGCCGCCTCCTCCTCCCCGGCTATCTCCATCCGGAACAATCCCGAGGTCTTGAACTGTGCTCGCACACTCGCAGCACTTTATTTCTGCCCCGTCGTCAACCCCCTACTCCATTATTACTCCGGCCGAGAAGGTTGTGTTTATTGGTTTGCCTGTCATTTAGCAGGGCAGCTCAAGTTCTCGACGGATTTTAAAGAAACTTGCAGGGGGGGGAAAAAAGGGGTGGTAAAAGGAACTATTCATTACATCTTCGTCGAGATCCAAAATTGTGACAAATTACAGTTCTGCCATGTGTGTGGCCCTTGAAGAGAATCCGACATGCAAGAGGTTGAAGGGGAAAGATTAACAAGCGTCTGAGTGCTTCTCGTCTCTATGAATTCTACTCATCGTTTCCTTATTGGATTTCAGTGCTGCACTTCAAACAGAACGTCAAGGATTTCTGAGTTTTGACTGAATGTCTCCAAAATGTTCTCGATAGAGAACTGCAGTTTCTGTCCTGGCAGTTGATGAGTGAAAGAATCGCGTGATAGTTTGCTTGATTGAGGGCGCTGCAGTCTTCCTTTGCGAGCCTCTTCTGGGTAATGACCACAATGCTGTTCGGCCAAGCACTTATCGGTCGACACATCAAGACTTTCTGGTGCCAAAATCACCTCTGTGTTCAGTGGACGAAGAAATCCGAGCCTGACACACACATGTGTCGCACACCGACGCATCTATACGAAATCCAGAGTTGCCAAATGACCTGCAGTGTTTAAAGACTGTGGGAGGAAACCCGACAGGAGAACAACAGTTAACTGAACTGACAGTCTCGCGAAAAGCCTGAGAATTTTCGCAGCACTCACCTGTTTCCGTGGACACCGGTGTCAGTGACGGCGCCTGGAATCTGAAACACACGGTGTCTTAAAAAAAAGGAGGCGTTGCAGCTCCACCACACAGTGAGAAGGCCATGTTTTGTCCTTCATGCTTCAGTGTGAAACCACAGGCGGCGCTCGACAGCCGTCTGTCTCCGTGCGTGGGCCTCAGTGGGCGGGGCACAGCTGGTTCCCGGGGCTCCCTGATTGAACCCACCTGCATCCCATCAACACCTGCAGTCAAACCCCAGACGGACGACACTTCATCTCCAGTCTGCTGTCTCCCTGGTTCCAGTTAGAACCTTTGCGGTTCTTCTCAAGAGACCGAAGGGAACCAAAAAGACTCAGAGCCAACCGTCAGAACTGACTGTCGGAGAAGTGCGCCCCTTTTCCACAATACCACAACTCTGTTAACATCCGCCACAAGGTCGCAACAGGTTTCCGTGGGAACCTTTCAAGTAGCGCACGCCGCACGTAGGAGGGACCTTGTTTTCTCGTGGCGGGAGTGTGAAGGTGGTTGGTTTGTGTCATTGTGCGAGTGGTAATGAGCTTCATCCGAGCGAGCGGGGAGCTATTTTTACGTGACGAATGCTGCGTGTAGGCAGCTCGGGAAAACTAATATTCACTCGCCGTGGAAGATGTAAGTGCCGCGATGCCATTCGCTGTTTGTAAAGCAACGTGAGCGTGGCAGGGACGCGGCAGCGAATAAACGGAGATTTTGGGATTTGAAAAGAAGAAGAAAGAAGTCACCCTCATTGTCGGACAGCGCGGTCAGCAGGATCAAAGCGAAGGAAGATGAAACGTTCTTTAACGGGGAGCACTTGAGATGATCCAAACCTGCACCTTTGATACTTCTCGCGCAAAATCGCATTTTTGAGAGGATTTCAGGATTGAGGGAGATTGATTGGAGTGAGGATCAAGATTTACAGTGCGGGGTGGGGGGGATTAGGGGCACTTCTACTGAAGACATTAGAACATCATTATTTCCACTCCTGTGGGGAGCGCAAAGGTATTTAGTCGAGGCCGTGCAGTCCAAACGCTCTTACCCTCGCAGCCCGACCAGACAGGATAATACGATCACAGAGCACTGATTGCCACTGCGGTATGAGTGAGTATGTTTCAATGCATGTTGCAGAACGGCAGGCATGTGACACTGCAAACCAAAAACTGCCTTTCCAACAAAGGGTAGAAACTCCTGCTTCCATCCTTGATTTGCCAGAAGAACACAGCGAAGCCAAACACTGGCATAAACACACATGCACACCCCAAAACAAGTGCCTTCAAAATAAAAGCAAGAATATGCATTTCTAACTTTGGTGACTGTAAAGTGTAATGTCTTCAAATGACATCCATGTGAGTCTTTTTCATGGTGTTCTGTCTTGAACATATTTGCATACATTTTGTTGAATAGCGGCCTCCTAAACAGCAGTCAATCCAATCTCGTCAAAGACTGATTCTGAGAGCACGCACGCACGCACACACGTGCATCTGTACATTTTTCAAATCCTCCCTTTACTTGGCGCAAAATTTTTTCTTTCCAAGTTGTGTTTTTCTCGCCTCCCCTCAAAGCTGCCAGTGCGCAGAGTAGCCCCGACTACCGAGCGCTTGCCTGAAAGGGGGGGCATCTCGCAGAGTTTTGCTCATTAAAAGTAATTGTATGTGTGCAAGAGGCGTGTCGGGAGCTCATATCATCTCCACGCTCACGAGGGGGGCAGGGGGGTGGGGGTGGGGGATCTGCGGAGTCAGCGCTTCCAGGGGGCTTGTAGGGAAATCGGCACACCCGCGAGCCTCCCTTGCATGCCCCCACCACTCGGAACCCTCGCTGCCCCAACATCCGGGAGCATGCATATTTTTTGGGCCATGTCCACAGGCTGGCTGAACCAACCTGTTGCATCCCTAATTGATTATTTTAAAGACATTTATCACATTTTCAGTCTGATTTGTAAATGCACAGCAATCCTAAGTTGTTTGTGCACAGAATGTAGAATGAGTGCCAGCAACACACACGTTAAACCTCTTTTTATTGCTATCATTCGATATTCATACACCAAATAAACATGCATAGTGTCGATATTTATTTACAACAGGTTAAGCATACGGATGCCTATATTAACATGGTACTACAGTATATAAATACATTTTCACGAGTAGAAGTCCCAGGAACGGGGAGGTTGTGAGCCAGTGTCGCCTGGAAGCTTTAATAGACACGTCCCACCACAGGAAAAAACAAAGGGCAGTCCATCGATAGCCATATTCACCCTTTGTGACCCTTACCGAATGCTGCCGAAGAGGTCCGTCCTGGCAAAGACGTCCAAAGAAATGTCTTTTTCATGCCCCCGCTGGGTGTTTGTGACCATCTGTCCCTGCCCACGGGGGGAGCAAACCAGCGCAGCGAACGTCGTTGCAACCGCGGAGCCAAAAAGTGTCGAATCGGTTCTGTCGAGCGTGTCCTAATGTGCAATCGCAATCACAGGATGCTTTAAGTGGTTTACTCTCGTGGGGGTCTTTGGCTCCATGTTGGCATTCATCTCCCCCCCCACACTATCTTGCCGGTGGTGGCGTCAATCCGAACTACTGCCATGACGCGGTCGTCATATAAGATCCGACGGTCCGTTTTTAACCTGTTCCGACGGTCAGCGCTCGCTGACCGGAGACGGGCCGGCTGCCCGTCGAGTTGAAGGAGTTCAAAAAGCTGAAGGTAAGAACAGAGGTCTGAACACCCGTCACCTCTGGACCCTAATGAGACCCCAAATCAAAGAAGGTAGACAGCTGAAGGCCAATTCATGGTGTCCGAGTCTTCTGGTTTGAATGCAGTTTGATGTGATGATAGAAATAAAAGTACATTTAAGTACGTGGGCCCTGAAAAGTATTGGTCCAGATGTTAGGTCACCCTGCTACCATCCTGACAACCCACTGAGTGAGAAACTTTGGCCTGGAGGCCAACTTGTGAATAGAAGGTTGCTGGTTTGAGTCCCTCAAGGGATTGAGGTGGAAAAATTGACAACGACCACTTGTCTCCACCCTTGTCACCACCAATGTGGACCCTTAGGAAAGGCACCTAAAGCCTCCATCAGCTCTCTGGGCGGCCCATCGGGGCTCCCGGTGGGTTCGGTCAAGGTCAACCATGAACAGACTGGCCGAAATGCCGAGAGGACGGAAGTTTGGAAGTGGCCCCACGCGGACCCTTGTGGACTTCGACACGGAAAGCATGAATTGGCCCGAACCCTCTCAAAAGCTTCAGTTTAGCATCGACCAGCGGTTCTTTATCCCCCTTCATGCTAAACCGAAACGCAAACAAAGAAAAAAAGTTACATTTCATAATCATGCAGGAAGAAAGTAAACCCCAAGAAATAAAGATCCTACTTTTCTATTATTATCAGGCAGAGAGATCAATCAAAAAAAGAAAAGAAAAAGTGGTGATTAATGGCATATTTAAAGAATGGACAAAAACATGATAAGCAATGAAAATATAAGCAGTCAGTGGAGCGTGAACGTACACTGACATTGCATTACCGGTAAATGGACTGTAAAGTTCTGCTTCCAGTTAAGTGAGTGTGCGCAAATGCGTGTGTGTGTGTGTGTGTGTATGTGTGCGTGTGTGTGACAGCGATATTGAATACAGCAATAAATAAACATGCATCTCGGTTGTTTCAACTGAGTCCTGTTGTCCGTCTGCAGCGCGGAGTGTCGTGTTCATCTGCTCACCAACTGACTGCTATTTCAGAATTACCCCATGAATGGCAAACGCGGTCATAACGTTTGGAAAAATGCACTTGAAGTCTCAGTGGGAACTAAAGGGAAACCCAAGGGGGGGGGGGCCTAAATGAAAGCGGGTAGTCTTTGGTTCTTCGCCTGATGTCACTGGTGGGCCAAGGTGCCGGAACGCAAACGCTCAATCCTCCCAAAGTGGTTCGAGGGGGGGGGGGGGGGGGGGCGGCAACAACAAC
>JASSRZ010014634.1:0-11574 GCA_032164315.1 Malacoctenus gilli | reverse complement strand
CCCCCCCCCCCCCCCCCCCCCCCCCCCCCCCCCCCCCCCCCCCCCCCCCCCCCCCCCCCCCCCCCGCGGCAACAACCACCACCCTAACAACCGGCAGACCAGAGGTACACCCCCGAAACGCCACTTTTTTTTTTTTTTTTACCCCCCTTCATTTGGATAATGCGCAGATGATGACACCCTCTTGAAATATTTTTTTCGGCCGTTTCATTCAAATTCAGATCACTCGGCAATGTCGAACACACCGAGTTCCCAACGACTGCTTCATGTATCACAAAAGCACAGTGAGAAACAGCAGCAGCCAATAAAACGAGGATATGATGCTGCATCTGCTGTATTTAATCGCGAATAAACGGCACCTGTCCTGTTTGTCCACACCTGAAGCGTGCACTACGGAGGCCCAAGAGGTCCATAATAAAGCAACAGCTTCCAGCTAACCACATGGCTGAAAGACAGGGAGAAGAAAAAGCAGAGAAACAGTATCGTAATCTCATGATGTCGTAATCTGATTGGAATATAAACTCCTGAAAAGTCAGTTTCTGTCTGGACACCTTTTCAGGGTCAACAGTTTGATCACATCACTCGTTGCATCTCGATGCTATGCGATGCTCTTAGATTTGGAATCCAGGCCCCCGGGGTGCACGTTGGAGGGCCCCCCGCTGAAAAAAAATCACAAGTTCAGGTTTGCGAGCATTTGAGGGGCTCTGAAGTGAGTCGGCAAAAAAAAAAAAAAGACCTCATTAATTGATGAATGTTGTTTGGCCTTCTCCCTTTCACAGTTCAACGGGTAACGCTGCAATTTTTTCCACACGTCGCTCCAAAATGACTCGCAAGATTTAAGCTAGTGAAAAAAAATGTAACTTGGCTTTCGAAGCATCATCGTTCGTTAGGTTTATTTCTCTTAAGCTGCCAAAATTTGGCAATCCCAATGCTCCCAAACAAAGCTTTAATCAAGCTGGTTAACGCTTCCTCAGCTGGAAGGCAAATGAACGAGCAGGGCTGAAAACAGCTCTTGCTGCTTGTTCATTTGTGACTTTACTGTATTCAAGCAGTGCTGTTTTCTTTTGTTTTTAGTGAAATCGTAATTCAGAGGTTATATTCTGATGGATTCTATCTAAATAAGACAGGGGCAGGCAGACTGGCGATTACCTGACGTGATGAAAATGACTGAATATAAGTGAAGAAAAGACTCAGAGGAGGGAAAAAAAAATGCGGCTTTAACGTTTCAAACGGATGGAGAGAGCTTCAATAAATGATCTGTTCGCCTAACAAGAGCAAAGCCAGCGGATGTGCAGGGTGTTTTTTTTTTTCTTCTCTTGACACATGCTGCAGCGTTTGTGTGATTCCTCCCTCGGAGCCCGGCGCATGCTGTTGTAAATTTATAGACGAGCGATCCGCGAATCATCCCTTCGGTAGTGGAGGATCTTTGCGGGAGGAACAGCACGCGGTCTACGAGGGACGCGTCCCCGTGTTTCAAGCGTCTCCGAGGGGAGACGTGTGTGCCGCCGATTCCACACGGACCCCCTTTGGACTCCCGTATCGTCTGAGGCGTTGTACCCCCCCCCCCCCGACACCTCCCTTGTGAAATGGCGTGACAGATTTGGATGACAGGTGCCACAAAAACTGTTCATGGTGGCCAGATTTCCAGAATACAACCAAAGGGGGATCAAAGGCCACTACATTTATAGCGTCAATGGAAGAAGAAGAAGAAAAAAAAAAACAGGCAAAGAGAAACAGCACTGCTCTGTGAATTATAAATAACTCACAGAAGGACACGGAAGAAAGAGAGGTTTCAGCGTCGAGCCGAGACGATCGTCCTTCGGAGACTCACACATTTCTTTCTTTTTTTACCATGTGTGTCCTTGTCGCTCTTTTTCTTCCCCACCCCCTCCCCTTTTCAACCATCTCCTCCACCCCTTCTCCTACTGTTTCCTGTTCGGCTCTTAAATGTCTCACCTGCGGGGCAGGAGCGGAAGGTGATGCTGTGACGCCTCGACGCTCCATCTACGGAGACAGCGAATCAAAGTGAGAACGGGCGGGCTCCGCTCGCACCCCCCCCCCCCCTTATTTCCGCGCCGCCGGATTCTGTCAAGAAGCCCTGGAGTTGCAGCTCCATCTCCAAAATGAATATACTACAAGTGAAGCGATGTGTTTTCGGCCCTGGTTTTTCTTTCCTCTCCCCCAACCCCAACCCCTCTTTGGAGGCAATTTTTTTTCAAGTTGAACAAGATTCATCGAGTCTCACCTTCATCGGGTGTCAGGCGCTGTCTATTTAAAGCCGTTTGAGGAGACATGAATGGGTTTAAATAAAAAAAAAAAAAACGAAGCTGCATTCAGATGCAACACTGCTTCCCCTCTTTAAAAGTAAAGAAAACAAGACGATGTGAGAGAATGCTACTGCACTCACGAACCCAAACGTGGAAATTGTACACACTCACCTCGGAACGGACCTAAGTTACACTTACTGTACATACATACAGTAGAATACACTTCTTGTCTACATACGCTCTCCGTCTCACACTGTCTGGGACACGTGCTGTACTCCAGTGAATGCTAGAAGTACAGGTAATACGTCCAGTAGAGTAAGTTCACCATGACGAAGGACAGGGGGAACGAGATGCGGGAGTAGTTGTCTATGTGGTGGGGGTTCTCCACATGACAGCAGCTTATACCGCGGAGGATCTTGCGGAGGGTGGCCAGCACGGTCAGGCACCAGTGGGTGCGCTCCGGGGGCGCTGCCTCGGGCTTGGGCTCGCTGCCCGAGGGGCTGGAGGGGCTCACGGTGAGTTCCGTGGACGCCGGGGCCGGGGGAGGGGCGGCGGCGGCGGGCTCCTTGCGCCTCTTGGCCCGGGAGTGGGTGGAGATGGTGGTGACGATGCCGTTGATCTCGTCGTCGAAGTCGTGCATCTGGTGGCCGTACTGCGAAAGGAGGCGAGAAGCCAGAGGGATCAACGGGAGAGCGGCGATCAGAGTGCCGGAGGAGTGGCGGCGCGTTTGTCTGACTCACCCGGACACTTGGCGGCGGCATGGCGATGGAAATGACGACACTGACCACCACGATGGACAGGATGACTCCGACCACGACAGGTATAGAACGCAACAAACACCAGCAACGTACGGCGCGCGCACGCCTACGGGGGTCTCACCATGAGCACGTGGGTTTCACCGTGCGTGAGTGTGCAGAAGTGGGCCACGGCGTACTCGATGAGCGCCCCGAAGATGAAGCTGAAGCAGATTCCCAGGTAGACGTCGATGGCCTTGATGAAGCAGTTGGCGTTGGGCAGGGACGTCCGAGCCCCCATCATCAGGGTGGTCATGGTCAGCACGGTGGTCACCCCTGACAGAGGACAGGCACAGACATTTGTCAAGTATGCAGTGAGGGTGTTGGGAGAGAAGAAAATCTCCCGCCTCTTCCGAGGAAAATGAGAGCAGCCAGAAACAAGCAAGGACAACCCTGATGATCCACATTAACCTCATTAAGAATTCCTCTACATACCAAACCTCCCCCGTGTCATTAAGTGCAATATCTTTCAGTTTGTTTGGAAAACTTAGTGCTGAGCCCCCCCCTCCCCCCCGGAGCAGTGGTGGGTCTAATCCAGCGGATAATCTATATGTGGAAAGTCCCACCGGACAACATCTATGTCAGAGATGAGCTGCCGGAGCAGCCAGAGGGAAGCGGAACATGCAGGCGTTGAAACTTTTCGCTGCTCCCATTTGAGTGAGCAAACGTCTAATACAAACAAACAGTTTTCAAAGGGCGCAGGTTGGGTTGGAAGAACCATTTAATATTAAGATGCTGTGAAAGAGATGCTTTCTTTCAAAGCATCTCGGTTTATATACAAACACTTCTCACCTATCAATGTGTCTGAAGTGCAAAACGTGAGAAAAACCCAACCTATATATCATTTGATGCAGGATTGAATTGCTATCAAAGTCTAAGACATCCTCCGACATCATCTTTCAAATTAAAAGCAGGCTATCAGCTCTGAGGTCGTCTCTTTTAAACCTGCCATCGAGGCTTCTCTGTTCATCTTCGGATGGCTTTGATTCTGGCGAGGGACTCGAAAAGATCGCAAAATGATGCTGAATGAGATATCTCACTTTGAGGAGGTTTTGGTGTAGATTTCAAGCGCCGATTTCGTTCAGGTTCGTCCTGCCAAATTTTAACCAGGAAGGAAGCATTACACGCAAAAACAAGGCTCTAAAAAAGGCTGAAAACGTAACGTCAGGCTCTGTAGGTCGAATGTTTCGGGGGGCGGGGTGGGGGTCTGTGGGGAGACGTTTGAAAGGTTTCTGGGTTGCTCCGCGTCCTCAAAGACGGGGCCAGTCAGCAGCCATCGATTCAACAATGCGTTTTTGCATCATCTCAAAGAGAGCTCGGAATCCCGACGAGACGACGCGAGGGCGCCCGTCTGAAAGTCGAAGTTGAAACGGGACTGAGTGTTTCCATGGGATAAAGGAGAGAGCAGCGAAATCCGCAGAGGTGTGAGTCAGACAAGAAGAAAGAGAAGGTTACGGGGCGGGGGGGGGGGAGGGGGGAGAAAAAAAGGGCCCAGTCAAAAGGGCCCAGTCAGGGAAAGATGCAAGAAACAACCTCCAACGTCTTGCTCCGCAAAGTATAATAAGTCAGCACTGTCAGCAATCTGATGTCACACTGCTGAACAAAGACACAGATTACTGACAATAAAAGCTACTTTGTATCAACAAGAGGACGCCGGCTTCCGGAGCCACGGGGCCACGCGTTCCCATTGAAATTCACTGGGATTAATCCTTGAAAAGGTGCTTTTATTTGTGGCTGGAGAGTGTATCACAGTTGTCTGGGGGCAGTCTTTCAGGGAGGTCCAAATGTTTGGTCTATCCAAGCGGTCAACGAAAAGGCAGTGATCGTCTAAAAGGTATGCTCGTCTTTTTATATGGGAAGTAAAATCTAGTGCCGGATAAAACAATTATGACACGATTCCTCCCCTTACCGATACAGATCCGCGCTGGGACAGAGGAGAGGGAGATCCAAAAGGAAACCCAGGAGAGGACCACCAGCAGGCTGGAGGGAACGTAGGTCTCCAGGATGAAGTACAGAATGCTCCTCTTCAGCTCAAAGTGGAAGACCAGCTTGGGGTAGTTACCTGAGAGGAAAACAGTCACAAAATGTACACAAAGTATAAGTGATTTATTGTTTAAAGGTACCATGAAAGATTGAGGTAATGTCCGTTTTGAGCATAAGGTGGCAGTATAGAGTCATTGCATGCGCCAATTAGTGCATAGCTTTATTAGCTGGTTTTGTATGTCATCTTTCAAATGTGCTCACCACTGCTGTTTTTTAGGGCTCCGCCTACTATTCAGGAGAGACAAGATGTGCAAGATAGCCAGTGCACCATCTTGTGGCCAAGAGTGGTATTACAAGAGGTTGTAACAGGTTGAGATAATGTCGGTAAATTTTAGGGACAATGTTTAATGTTCCCTGCAAAAGACGACAAAAAATAACTCTACTTTTTTAATGTTTTTGTAAGAGCAGAAGTTGTGAACATGCTTATTACCAGTTTCATAGATGGCCTCAGACACGGACGTGTAGTAGTCCTCCACCGTGTACTGAGCCAGCTGCAGAGTCTCCAGACCGCTGACCGACTCGTTCCCCCGGGTCCAGTAGAACATGACGTCGTTGATGTTGTAGCCCCCTGCAACATAGGAAAGACCCTCATGAGATTCTGGTGGATTATAGATAAGGTTACCTCTAAACTTTAGACAGCAAATTGGTTTTCCAGGCATCAAGTATTTTTTTTTGCTTACAACTTTGACCCAATCACAGGAATGAGCTTTTAAATCGCAAAAAAAACAAAACAAGCAGCCTGCAGCACAATTTTGAACAACAAATTGTGGATCTGCAATTTGTTCTACAAGAACTTAGCTGATGAAGTCGCAAAGTGATCGTCCCATTACAGCTGTACTTCTTATCCATTGACTCATTATAGTTCTTAAATCATCCTACTTATCACTCATGGCGAAACGGATAACGATGGTGTTACTTCCGACCATAACATCGCCAGGCTTTCATTTTGCTTCACGCCAGAGTTACGATGACTGCGAACAGCTGCCACTGCTAATTGCTAAAAGCTTTGCTGTGGTCTGATCCGGTTCCAGATGAGTTGTTTAGGATTGCACCCCACCGCGGGAGGTAAGCTTTCCCCCCGTAACGCTAAAGTTCAGCAGAGGGACTTTGGGCGAGAATAAGGCTAAAGTATAGAAAGAGAGAGAGAGAGAGGAAAGAAAAGAAGCATCAAGCTGCTTCTTGGGGCCAACGCCGCGCAACACTTGGGGAAAACGTATGCAACCGTACAGCGTGTAGCAACAAAAGCCTGCCGCTCAATTACAACCCTAATGTCTCATGTACGTCGTTATGTTCCGGAATATTCTCCCCTCTTATTCGCTGTAACGCGGCTTGACATAAAGAGCTCCAACAGGAATCGCTAATGGAAATGCATTTCTGGTGTTCATTCAATTCTTCAAAGAGGAGAGCAAAAGGCAGGGGAAAGGGGGAGGGGGAGGGGGGGGGTTGTCCTGGTGTAGAGCTTAACTCTTGCCTCATACCATAACAGACTAATCATGCATATTGCACTGGGCCCCAGAGAGGCGAGATAACCCAAATAAAACTTGGAATAAGAGGGGCGTGCAAAATTAATACGATCACTCCGCGTTTAGGCGCGGTGGCGCTTTTGATGGAGCAGTGTAACGACGCATAATGATGTCACATAATAAGTGCGGTTCGGAATCTGTTGGGGGGGGGGGAAGATAAAAAAAAAAAAGAAGAAAGGAGAAAAAAGGTACGATTAACGCTCAGGCTGAGGTGCATTTACCTAATTTCTCTGCAGAGGGAGCAAGAGAATAAGGAAAGCAGAGGGGCTGGGATGGAGCTTGATGCAGGAGGGGGGGGATGCATGTGTAATGTGTTGTGCATCCATTTGCTAATGCCCACAATGGCCTTTTCAGCCCATGTGGACTCGTGGATTGCTGACCAGAGGTGCAACACCGGGGGGGGGGGGGGGTGAAGTTTTTTTTGTTTTTTCTCTGATGCAAGAGAGAGAGCGATCTGAAAGCCCCACAAATGCAATCTTTTCCCCGCCATCGTTCGTCTCCGAGCACAATAACTCATTATTTTCCTGACCCACAGCCCCGCCATTACTCTTCAAATTAGACACAGATGGGTAGTGACACTCTGTGCAATAGCATGGAAAGAGTTACACGGAGGTACGACGAGCCTTCCGGCGCCCTGCGTGGAGCCCCCCCCCCCCCCCTCCAATTTTTTAAGCAGCTGCATCCTCAGCGAGACGTTTTATTTTCGCCGAAATTTCGAGAACAGATCACAAAACCAACGCCGGGGCTGTCTTCGGTGTCCTTTCCCCGCCGTCAGGAGCGGAACTAAATATTTCACCGCAATCCCAATCTAAACGCCCGGCGCCCGCCCACGACGGACGCTCGGGTTTAAAGCCTCCTCCTGTGCAGGAGGATCCACTTCCTTTTTGGCACGGCATTAAAAGAAATAAATCCTTGAATATCCATTTTCATAAAGAGATGCGGAGACAAGAGCGGGAGGGAGATGGGAGATTGAGAGAGGGAGAGAGGGAGGGAAATGGCAGAGATGAGAGAGAGAGAGAGAGAGAGAGAGAGAGAGAGAGAGAGAGAGAGAGAGAGAGAGAGAGCAGATATTTCGCGGGGAATTATCGGGGCGGCGGAGGCAGGATCCATCATCCTCTCGGTTACCTAACTTTAACCTCCAGATGTCTTTTTTGTCTGCTAAGTGGCACCACGGCTCAAGTTAAATGTTTTATTTGGCACCCGGGTCCTGGTGGGCTCCTGGCAGGGATCAGACTTAGCTTAGCTCGGCTGGCTGTCATCTGCAGAGCGGGGAAGGCAAAAGACGGCAGACGAGCGAGAGGAGGAGAGAGGAGGCGTCGCAGGGGCGGCGTTTTCTTTTCCTTCCTGCCATTCCTTTCGCACGCCCACAATAGAATTCAACCTTGTCAAGCAATTTCGCCTAAATGATTATTTACTTCAATTATAAACAAGCTGCCGCCGCACGTCGGCTCTAAACCGCTGAAGATGTGACATAATTAAGGAAATCAGCGCAGAGATTTCAAGAAAAATTTGAAGAAAGTGTTCCGGGAGAAGGATTTTCTCGAGAGCGTTGGACACTAGTTTGGATTGGGATCGACCAACTGGACGTTGGTCATGGCTTGGACTAGTTTGTCTTCAAACCAAAGTTAGAAAGCAGAAGCAGTGGCGCTGTGGTGCAGCACAATGGCGAGCAGGCAGTTTTTACTGTCTTCTGAATATTCCGACAGAACAGCAACATTCTATCGTCCTTTTGATATGACAGCCAAAGAAGAAAAACTGTCCAAGATCCAGCAACAGGACCGTGCTTACGCTGACATGTTTTCTTTCCCCTGCTGCCGGGGCACCAATTATCTCCAACTCGCGTCGACACCGCCGGTCAAAACTGACCGTCCGACCATCCCGGGGGAGCGAGGGGCAACCGTGGGATTCCCCCTCTTGCCGCTGTCAGCAGCTGATTTCCTTCCTTCCCCGCTGTGGCTTCACCCTTCCAGACTAATGACTGATGGTCAGTGTTTGACTGTCAGCACTCCGTGTAACGGGCGCATAAACTCCATGTTTTTCAAACACGTGGTTTCGGATTGACAGGCATTTTGGAGGGTTTGCTCTTCTGTCTGTTTAAAACAAACATTGCTCCTGAAATCTTCTGCAGTGGTCTCCTTCTACTGTGTCTACAAGCCTGACGCCCGCAGCAGGCTGCCACCTGTTGAATAGAGCTGGAGTCGTACTTATTGGTTGAAAACAGGGTGTCACATCACTGACGCTGTGGTGTCATTGCTGCACGAGACACAGAGTTGGAGTGAGAGGCTGTTTTGCGTGGGTACTTGTTGAACTTAGTACAACAGTCAACTTTTAATGTCCAAAAACCCGCAAATCCCGTCTCCAAACGCACAGCTTTTTTTGCCTCAGCGAGCACAAATTCAGCCCAGTCATCAGCCTCGATTTTTGTCCAGGCTGCAATTTGTTCTGCAAGTTATCGGGAGAATGGTTGGAAAAAAAAATAAAAAGAAGAAGAAGAAAAAGAAGCAGCGGCGTTACTGTGGGGCACAGCGGCCTCATTTCTTGTTCAATATAAGAGGTTTCGAACCGCCAGGACAGGAGTTTTTACAATCGATCGCCCGGACAAATTTTGCAGCCGAGAGGCGAGGTGACAAAAGAAATCAGATGTCAAAGCCCTGAACAGAGATTTCAAGAAGTCTCCTTAGGCCGAAGGGCGAGCTGTCGGAGGAGAACTGGAGAACCAGGCCCGATCGAAGACGGCTGAGTGACAGAAAGATGGCAGGCAGGTTGATCTCTGTCAGTCTGGATTTGGGAGATTATTACAGCATGAGAGGGGGATCTAATCGGGCGTTTTTTAGGGGGGGGCAAAGCCCCGAGCGCGGGGGGCCCGGACCCTCCTCTTTGAGCCGATCGATGGCGGTGACCGCCCAGCTGCTGGAAGTTAAAAGCAGCGCGGAGGCAGACAGTTCCTCGGCGACGACTTCATTTCGAGTGATGTAACCCGAGGCTGGAGCCACGTTTCCCCCTCGCAGGTTAAGGAAATCTGCCCGCGGCACCAAGCCGGGGCAAACACTGGGGCGGGCTTCAGAAGGCGTCTGTGGCTAACCACCCGAAAACCGGGACACAAACCTCAAAGAGCTTCGGCGGGCAAAAACCCGAGGAGGTGTTTCGCCCGCCGTCTGACACAGCAGGAGTGAAAATAAATGGGATAAACTGTCTAAATCCAGGTGATCGCAGCCTGGAGAGACGCACACAACGAGACGTTGGGGGGGGTCTAATTACTGGCTTCTGCCAAGCACTCAATTGGAGGCAGAAATGCTTTAGCAAACTGAGAATTTAGCTCTTTATGTAAACAACTGGTGACTTTCCAACCCAATAAAACGAACGAATAATTAATGGCACTGAAAATGGAAAATGGGTTGGCTTGTACGATTGAAATTGACGACTCTATCACCATTGCGAATCGCCAGTTTACATCTCTCTCTCTCTCTCTCTCTCTCTCTCTCTCTCCCTCCCTCCCTCACACTCATGGGCAGTGTGAGAGATAAGAGGAAGTGATTTGTTTGATCCCTCAGTGTGATCAGATTCCCTTTAAATCACTCCCACCCGCCGCTGGTCGGTCGCTGCTGCACTTGTTCCCTTTGCGTCTGTTAGGGAGAAAAAAAAGGGTCCTTACAGCTCTCCAGTTGTAGCGTGCAGGTCTGCTTGTCCATCGGGTACTTGGTCAGATCCATGTTGCACGCCACAGTGGTCGTGATCCTGCAAAGAAGGGAGGAACGGAAGAAAAACAGTGAAGGAGGGAACGCATAGGAACAGTGGACATGGTGTGGTATTTGGTTATGAATGCGTGCGTGCATAAGCTGAGTGGAATTAGTCAAATTAATGGAAATTCATTGTAGATTTGGAAACAAAGAGAAAAAAAAACTGTATTCACTTCACTGCCATCCTGGAAATTCATGGCGCCGTGTAAAAGCGCCGCACAGTAAATGTCGGTCCTCCGTACAAAAAGCGAAAGTTGGCGGATGATGCAACTCCGCTCTTATTCTTAGAAATGATCCTTAAAAGTAAAGCCAGACGGACGAGTTTCTCAAAGCTCGGTTGGTGTCTGCAACGAGCCCCATCTCTTTTCAGGGATGACTCATAAATCTTCGGCACTCTCGGTGTAACGCTACCTTCGATGTCTGGGGGGGGGGCAAAAAAAACCCACATCGTTCACATTTCCAGCCTGGACCAATTCAGAGAAGAAGTTTGTAGTCAACTCCTGAAGAAAAATATGTGAATAAAAGGAATCCTGGACCGCTGGCTTTGGATGCAACACACACTCTGTCGGTAAACAGTCGTCTGCAGTGACATCACTTCATAATCAGTAAAGAGGATGCTTTTTTCCCCTCTGTGATTGATTCTGCTAAAGTTTTCCAGTCACTAATGACTCCGACTTTTAAGACTGAAAAAACGGAAGCAGAGAAAAACTCCGTGTGGGCAGCGGACCAAGCACTTTGACCCTCGCAACAATTTACCACAAGCTTCATCTAATTACTACCTCCAGTTATGACGGTCCTCTAAAGGAAAGCTCTGATCTTTGGCTTTTTGATATTTTTACCCAAACGAAAAAGGATCCGGACATTTACAGGCTATAGAAGTGACATCATTGGTTGTTTTATTTTTCCTCCCTACATTATCTTCTCTTCTAATCGCTCAACATTTTGGCTCCAGTCACCTCCGTGCTTTCTCATGTCCTCCCCTCTGGCGCGGCACTTCGACATTTCACCACAGCTGTCCTTCTCTGTCCAGCACCTCACGCATCGCACTCCACTCCGCTCTCTCTCACATCCCCCTCCTCCCCCATCCCCCTTTCCCAATTCCCCTGAGGTGGCCCGTCCTCCCTGACAGTCATTTTGGGCTTGTTATCGTCTCACTTGTCCCAGTCTTCTGAGGGTGAGGCGCGCGTGAGGCGTGCGTGCGTGCGTGCGTGCG
>JASSRZ010014594.1:14160-26395 GCA_032164315.1 Malacoctenus gilli | reverse complement strand
TGGAACGGCAGCGTACTCGTGACGTCACTTCCTTGACTTCGGTGTCTGCCGCCGGTGATTATCCCAGAAATGTTTATCTTATGTTGTAAATTTAAAAAAAAACCCAAAATAATAACGACATAAAACAAACACATTACTAGTTTTTCTTAAATTACTGCTTACAGTTGTGTGTTTGCTCCGCCATTGCTGGTTGTAGTAAAATGCATTCTGGTCAGGTTAGATACCCGGATGTGAACTCGCTACGCACATTTTACCGAGGATACATCGAATGGTGACTCGTGTGGACTCGGACAGCCATGTATCCCAGAATGCATTTCACTACAACCGGCAATGGCGGAGGAGCAAACACAAAACTGTAAGGAGTAATTTAAAAAAAAGTAAGGTTTTGTTTTATGTAGTGATTATTTTATGTTATTTATTAAAATTTGCAACATAAAATAAACATTTCTGGGATAATTACCAGCGGCGGACACCGAAGTCAAGGAAGTGACGTCACGAGTATGCTGCCGTTCCAGTTGTCGAAAAACCGTACAGGGAACTCCCGTTCTTGGGAAGTTTCCAAGTCCGAGCTTCAGTAGTTCGGGAGTCCGCACTGAGCGTACTTGGTATTGAGAAACGGCCTGTGTATTGGAACAGGACTTGGGCGCTGACTGATGACGTTTCTCAAGTCCAGGAGAACGCAAGTACAGACAAGTATGGGTATTGAGAAACGGCCATAGAGTTAGCAGAGTGCTGGTATCATGAGAGGTAACGTAAGTAAAATGCTAAAGTCTTAAGATCAATATTGTCTTTCTCATTTGCATAAAAATATAATTTAAAAGCATAAACTGATACCATGAAAGTCAATTTTACTATAATAACAAAGTCTATTGCTGGCATGATAGTTAACCCAACCTAAAATGGTCATATGTTGAATCACGCTTGTACAATTAGCACAAGTGATGCAGTTACCTTGAGAATTAACGTTCAATTAGGCATCAAAATTACAACACAGTCTGAGAGTTTCGCCTAAAAACACCTTTTCTCTGTCGAAGACGAGTATTACGAGACTAGTCAAATGTCATATTCTTTATGCTGACTTTCAGCAGCGAACAGATTCACCGTGTTTACCTTTGTGTTGTGTTTTCTCTGATTCCAGCGTTTCCTTCAGAAGTTTGAGTCCTTTGTTGTAGTGAGAGAGTCGGGAGTATTCTGAGTCTTCTTCAGTCCTGATTATTTCATCCAACCTGTTGCAAACAGATAAGTTTCTTCCTTCCATTTGATAATTATATCAGTTCAAATCAGAAGTCTAAGGGGGGGGCAAACCTGATGTAGATAGTTGCCATTTTGAAATACCAGCTACGTTTTTCCTCCACTGGTATCTGGAAGACATTAGGCATTAGTTTATGTGGGTGAATTAAAGCTCCTCCTTTTTTGCACGAATAAGTAGCTTAACATGTCTCCTCTCATTGTGTCATGTCTTACACCTCAATGTGAGATTGTGTCTCAGGAGCGCTTGTTTCTGTTCCCATCTTACCAGATGACTTCCGTAACCCAGGGCTCTGTTATAAAGTGTGAGTGCCGCAATGAGTCTCTCTCGCAGGTCGTCCTCGCTGTCCAGCTCCACGTCGTAGGGATGGACGTAGGCCTGCTCGGCGAGGCAGCGGGCGGCCAGGACCCGGCTCTCGTCCTGGGAGGCCTCGCCGGCATCGATGCCCATGAGGTGGGACACTTTGTCTACGCACTCCCCTGCATCCAGCTCCCTCCCCAGCTTGTCGTACACGTAGCCCAGGTTTGCCCACGCGTTGAGGTTTCCGGGGTCCTCTTTGCAGATACCCCTGTAAAAACAAAAATTCAAATCCAAAGTGACGCCGCCGCAGTCGTTAAACGAAGCACAATCCGTCCCAATTAGGTAACGCCTTTGAGACTTTGGTCGTCTGATCACCTGAATATTTCCTCAGCTTTCTCCAGCTGCTCCAGGTGAAAAGCCAGCAGGCCGAGAAGATTTCGCACGGCGTACTGCAGGTATCCCACCTCGGCTTCCAGCTCAGCCTGCAGGCTCTCCTGCTTCAGGTAGGTGTTTCGGTGCCGCAGCTTCACCGGTCCGACGGGATCGCAGTTGAGGTTGAGCTCCAGGTGGAAGTGTCCAGGGATGTAGTCCATGTCCTCCATGAGCTCCTCGATGTCCTCTAAGGCGTGTGACTCCATGGCCACCGTCCCTCAACTTCTCACCAAGAAAAGTACTAGATTTTAGACTGAAAAGTCAGCCTGAGCAGACGCTTCGTCCTTTTTCTGTCTGCTCTTGCGTAAGTCCCGCATGTCCTCCAGGACAGGTTGAGCAGGTTTAGGCTTGGGAGTGACTCGGGAGTGCAACATATTGTAAATAGCAGAAAGTGTATAAATTTAGGTGCATGCGTTCTTGACACCATCTCGCTTTGAATGCATGACTTTTCGTAAACTTTCCGTTTCCGTAAAGATCTTTCTGTTATTTTTCTTTGACAAACAAGGAGTTTGTCTTCCTGTCTCCGCTGTGTTTTGTCTGATTTGGTGCAGAACTGAAGGAGCGATTTTCATTCCTTACAGTCCATTCTGACAGGATGATTGTATTTATGTGCTGGGTTTGGTCATGGTGTTTTCTAAGCCCTGTTTTAGGGAACGCTGGAGCTGTTTTTTTTTTTTTGCCCCCCTCCCCTCTGCCTCCGTGTGAGCTGTGACCCACAGAGGAATGTGACCCATCAGGCTCCATGTGAAAAATGGGGAAACATTCAGTGACAAGAACTCTTCAGCATCCCGTACATTCAAGCCACCGCCTCACATTTGGGAGCTATAATCTGCCTCTTCAACGACCCGAAATGAAGCATATTTTCCCAGGACAAAAACACAAACATGCAGGTTTTTTTCATGAGCTGCTGAAAGAAACCACTGGATTATCTTCACTGGGTAAAAATGGATAGAAAGGCTGTTGATTTAAAAGCTTGTGAGGATATTCAAACAGTCACGACAGATCCTCTTGAACCCTCAATGGGATACATGAAGACATTTCTATGACGGGATGTTTTTTGAATACAGAACCAAAGTCGTCCACCAGAGGGTGAACTTGTGTTAGAGTAAACCAGGCTGCGGCAGGAAGCTGGTGTGTCCAGTATTTATTGCTGTTTGGGATTCATTGACCCATTGAGGCTCATATCAGTGTGGACTCGCCTTCAATCTCCTCCATCCTTCGTCTCTGTCCGGTACAGAGCGCGTTCGGCTCAACAAATTTACGTTGGTAAAGTTTCTCAAGGACAAAATCCAAAATGTCGCCGAAACGTTCTGCGCCGACAAAGACAGCCACAGGAGCGTCAAAAATACAGGAAGATGCTCACTATGGCAGAGAAAGTTGCACCTCTGGAAATGCTAAAGGAAGGTAGAAGTTACATGGCTCTAGGGCGCCATTACAGAACGCAGTACTACTACTACTAATAATAATAATAATAATAATACATTTTATTTGAAAGCGCCTTTTCAAAACACCAAAGGACACTGTAGAGGCAGATAAAACATTAAAAACAGGAAGCTAAAACCGTAAAAATACAAGCAAATTTGTTACCACAGAAAACAAAAACAGAGAGTGAAACATTGGGGACAAAAAACAAAAACTACTGTCTAATAATTGTAAAAAAAAAAGTAAAGCTCACGACTTTATGGATTTCGCTTATCGCGGGTTATTTTTGGAATGTAACCCAGCAATACGCAAGGGTTTACTGCACTCTTTTCTACCCCTTCTCTTCTCCTCACCCATCTTCTCTATGCATCTCTTCTTCTTGTTACCCCTCCATGCTCATCTCAGCTCATCTCTTCTCCTCACTATCACTCTTTACCATCTCTTCTCCCTCTATATTTATCGCTCTATTATTAATCCCTTCTCGCTACCACACCGTCATACTTCTCTCTACCCCTCATTTTTCGCTTCCAACCCTTCTCTACCCCTCAAGGCCTCAATTCCCCTCACGAACCCCTCTATATTCCCTTTCCTTCCATCACTACACTGCTTTTGGACGACAACACCGAAAATTGTGCCCCATCGTGTCACGACAAAGCAGAGCTGCAATTCTTCTTAGTGGAAAAAATAGCAGGATGGACACATGAGGCTTGATGGAAGTTTTCCGTCAGTCGCGGTTTGCAGCGGTCAGCTCACCCGAGGCCCAAAGAAAGCCTGGTCAATGTCTGTGCCGATGTCTTTGTCTGGCGTGAACAGCAGCGCTGCCTCTGCACCACACGGACACAGTTATCAGAATATGTTGCATAATGCGGTATTTTAACTCTGCCTCAGCGGGCAGCTCTTCTCCATTTGTACCATGTGGGTGTGCAGGAATCAGAGAATCTTCTGCACTCAACAACCGTTGCCATGGCGGTCATCATGGATACGAGGCTGATTGCTTGGCAACGTAATAATTACAGATGCTCGTTGGTACGACTGTTCACCCCCCTGAAGCTGAAGAGAGCGAATCGAGCCTATTTTGCCCTCAAATGGTCCCATTTGGAAAATGTTTGTACATAAATATATTCTTTTTTTTTGTTCTTCCAGCAGCTAAGAGGCAAAACAAAGGTATTACAGGGGAGCGGTTGACCCCCTTGATAATCCGTTCACAGTTTGCTACCCTTCGAAGTCGGATTAGGACGTGTGTCCCACATGTGGAGAAATAGTGCTCTGCTTTATGAGCTAACCCCTTGTTAACCCACTTAGCTGTGTCGGTGTTTGTCTTATTTATTGAAACAACATGACGGAAACATCATCCAACTTTTTTGCAGGGACATTTTACCAGCTAATAATATGAACAATAACGGAATGTGGGCATCACTTGGAGTGAACGGAAGTTGGTAACGTGGATTTGAGAGTATAAAAGGCTTCATTTCGATACTTTCCTTTTGTTTAATTGTACTTAAAAGACAATTTTACTTTTGCACGATTTCGACAAATTGCGAATGTGCAATTTTTATCTCGCTGCTTTTTATCGCGTTGGATCGGTCGACAACTTTATCGGTACGGAAATTTAAAAGAGGAATTGTGCTGATGAAACTATTTTCGTATCGTTTTCATTCATTAACTCTTAAATCTCAAATCTGAAAGTAGTCAAAATGAACAATGCGTTTTGAGTATCACCCTTTCTTCTAATAGAAAGAAAGTTGCAGCACTCAAGCATCGACATTCTTTGAATTCCTCTCTGGAGAAACGCGATGTTTACACTGACGGCAGCGTAGCTGGGAAATTTGGCGCCCCTCGTGAGACGTGACACGAAACACAAAGGATCACAGGATCACAGGAAAGCCTCATTAATCCAGACTTTATACCTTCCTATCCCTCCCTCCATCCCAGCTGAGCTCCACTCAGCCTTTGTTGCAGCCACCGCGAGCCGAGCACAAGCTGGCTTCGAGGCAGCAGGGATGGACGGACGTGAACTTCACTGCCTTTCTCTCTCAACCCGAATGAAGAAAAGCAGCCTTGGATTCAAGCTTATCTTTGTGCTGTACGAGAAAAAGACAGACAGCTTTAATCCATCCGGACTTTTTAACTTCTGCTTTAAGCTGATCGTTATTTGAGGCACCTTTTCTTCTGTGCGGAGCTCAGACTCTCATTTTTGACATAATTTGTTACCTTAGGATGTAATTTCAATTCAATTAGGTCTTGTCGTCCTTTTTTATTGTCACTTTACTGCTTCTCTGTCTGAACTGGAGGCTTTGGAGCGTTTACAGTCGCGGGAGAATCAGGCCAAGGTGAAAAGTTACGCTCACATCCCAGCTCGTTTAACTCTCCAACCAACCGAGTCTGTTTCCACCGACCGCCAACCTTTACCCCCAAACTCCGCCCCCTCTTTGGTCCGCCAGTCTCGCCACCACAAACTCCAGCGGGCAGCGTCATCTCGGCCACCGTTCCACTCGAAGGGGTCCGCGGCCTGTTAAGGAAAAGTCTGTCTGGGACGCCGTGATGGTTTTTTACCGACACAGACGTCTGAAGTATTGAAGCGTCTCATTGATCCCGAAGCGTTTCGCCCAAACACCGACGACAGCTTTAAATGCAGCTGCTAAGAATGTTGTTTATTCATGAAACAACTCACATTGTTGTTATTACTCGAATGCAGTAAAGTCAAGTGAGGTTTGAACTTGTGTTGATACACTGCTGGTGAATCACAATTTTATTTACTGATAAAACTCTGAAGATTGAATAAAAGTAAATAATCTAGCTCATCATTTTGACTATAAAGAATGTAAATACTGTTTAAATCTTTTTTAATGGTCGTATCAACAGAAAAGTCCATGTCCCCTCGAAATTAACGCAACGCACTGTTTTTAAAAGCTTTTATTTTGAAATTGAATTAAGTGTTAGCCCCTTATTGCTGCTGTTTCCCCACGATTTGAAAAAAAAAATAATAGCGACGTGAAATTAATAAATTAAAAAAAAACATATGGGCGGATAAAAGCTCTATCTCAGGTGTCCAATAGTTTTAATGGTTTAATTGTTTTAACTTCTGCTTTTATTTAATGATCGTTGTACAGAAAATACAAATTCCTTCTGTACTTCCTGGACAAATAATACTCCAGTCTGCTTTTTTCTTGCTGGCAGCGTTGTATTGTGAAAGTCCCACCGGATGCTGGTGAGTGGTGTTGCACGTGGCTTGATGGTGATGTGGGGGTGTGGGAGGGGAGTGGGGGGGGGGGGGGGGCTTCTCTCCGGCTCTCTGCGGCTGCTGCTCACTGTCATCATGCAGGTGGAATCTGCGCAGTGAGCCTCGTCGTCCGGATCTGGGAGCAGGACGCAGGATCCCGGCGCGCAGCACTGTTTACAGTTTCATCCCCTCCCACCGAGGAGTAAACAACAACAAGCTGGATGTTTTTCTTTCTCTCTCTTTCTCTGCTTTGACTTTAATCTGACTCTTTCAGATGTCTGACTTTGAGCCCCAGATGATGGAGGGAATAAAATAGACCGAAACAGTCCCGGTTGCTCTCCAGGAATCGCCTGTTTTCGGCAGTTTTTTTTCTCCCCCGGCTGGCGCAGTTTAACTCAGGAGGAGTCGCGTAGGATGCGATTCCAGCCCGCTGGAAGAGACCCTCGCAGCTCCGCAGGCACCACCAGGACCTGATCACTGATACTGCATCGTCCGCTGGCTGGTGCCTTTTTTTTTATTTTTTTTTACTCCTCCTTTTTTTACCCCCACTGGTTGAAACACACGAAGATGACGGACGAAGGCACCGCCTGCGAGTCCATCCCGGATCTCAAAGACATCGAGGTGAAAATCGGGCGGAAGACCCCCGAGGGTCTGCTCAGGTGGATGCGGGAGGAGGCGTCCGCTCTCCGGGGGGACGCCAAGCTGGCCCCCGCCGCGCACGACGCCGGCAAGGAGACGGGCCGGAAGAGTTTGGACGACAAGATCAGGAAGCTGAAGATGGAGATGGTAAGAGCGCGGCGTGTGCGCAGACCCACGGCTCTGGAGGGGCGTGCGTGCGTGTGTGTGTGTGTGTGTGTGTGTGCACGCGCGCGTCCTCGTGCCCTGCCCGCAGACTGGTGTGAGTGTGAGTGCTGTTTTTCTGCCTGTCACTGAGTGAGACCCTCACAGCACCGAGCTGTCAAAGTGATGCAGCAATGAGAGACCTGACGTATCCGATTGATAACAGTCTGTTTATCGGCGAATCTACCGGCACATATATGTGTCAGTACTCCTTTAGTACTGCATAATAAACCCGGGAATCACTGCGTCTTCATGAAAATGCAGCTGACATCACTGTCGTGTCCAGAAAAATGACCATTTTCTCGCGTTCCTGCTGCAATATGGATAAATTTAGCGGTGAGGTCGGAGCTGAGAGCTGCTCTGTCCATCTGTTGACAGAGATGCATTAATGGATCTTAGCCCGTTGGTTGGACCCCCCCCCCCTTCAGACCACCACACAGAGCTCCCAACAATTGGCCCGATCTGAATGCTGTTAAAAGGCAAAAGTCCCGAGTTTCTCCCGCAGAGCTTCCCAACAGACGTCACTCGGTTTTTACGGTCGTTTTTTGGGGATCTTAATTGTTGTTATTGTAACAGGAAGTCACCTCGCGCCACCACAACAACATAATAACAATAATAAGACCACCTGGCGATATGCCCCTCCCAGGAAGGCTGTGCGTCACTGTGACGTCAGCCATTTGCCAGGTGTGCGGCCGACCGTTGGGACGCTCAGAGCGTGTCGAGGATTTTTCTTTAAATCTTTCAAAAGCAGAGAAAAAAAGGTGATTTGTGAACAATTTTAAGCCATAAATCAAGTGTGCTGCAATGGAGGGAGGACAGAAGAAGAGGAGGAAGCGATGGAGGGAAACTTTCAGCACAGTCAGGTTGTGCGTGCGTGAGTGTGTGTGCGCGCGCGCGCGCGTGTGTGTGTTCGTTCATCTGTGAGAGTGGTGCGCCGTAATGAAAGTGCAGAGGAGACGTGAGCGGTGCATTTTCCCCCCACAAATCTGCTTAGTAAGATGTGCGGTAATGCGTGTACGCTGTCTGCAGACCGGTGCGTGTGCACGGGCTGACGTGCACGCTCGCGAACGCTGGCTTCTTCTCACCACTCTCTGTTTGGCTGATCAGCTCATAAAGCCCCAACGAGCAGACATTGGATCCTTTTTAATGCTTCTCTTCCTCTGGATCCACGCAGCATCTGTCAAGGATGCGTGTGCGCGCGCGCGTGTGTGTCGTTGCATGGCTGGGCTGTTGTCAACCTGTCAGCACCCATAATGAATTGTGTGTCTGCCTCTCTTTTAAATGTCAGGACAAACAGGAGGCCACTCTGCGTCTGCGGGACGTTTTTAACAGCTCCTGTTTGACTGGAACAAACAGAGTCAGTGTTTCCTTCAGTAACACCGACGTCCAAAGTGGGAATCACAAACAAGTCCTAATATTCAAGGAAATCCGCCTTAAATGTCCCTGTTTTACAGAATCCAACATGGAAATACTGTAGCAACACGGGTTATCGTGTTTAAGGTTGATGTGTCTGGGTTGTGTTTGTGTCCGACGCTCGGGGGAGCCGTGAACGTAGCACAAAAGCGGTTGCGGGAAACCGCAAGGTGTTATGGGTTGTTTTTGCTGTTGTTCGCGCGCTTTTCGGCTAAGTGGCTGTGTATGTGGAGAATCCGTGTTTGAGGTGTGTAAAAAGAGATTAAAACTTCAAGAGAAGCAACGGTCTGGTGTCTGAGTCCTGCCGGCGACACGACACACCGACGTTACGATACTTTTTGTTTACTTTTTCCTCTCTGGTCAACAGATTATTCACACCTAGATGTTTGTTTTACTTGATTCACATAACAAGAAATTACTTTAATGAGCATTTTTTGGGGGGGTGAATTTTGTAATCTGTAATTTTGGCTTTTTTTCCATCTTAATGAAGTTAAAATTTAACAAAATTTGCAAATTTCCAACAAAACCAAAATCAGAAACTCTCAAAGCAGACTTAAAATACTTTCTTGTGCTTTTATTTTGGAGGCTCCTCCTTTTGTATATCGGTGACAGCGTGTGTTTGTTCCGGCGTTTGGCTTCGCTGTAATCTTTGAGCTAAAAAGGGGTCCGCAGCCTTTCTTGTAGGGGAGCTCGATGGCCGTCGCGCAGACGGCGCTTCACTCAAAGACAAGATTTCAAGTGGGAGTTTGTTCAGCGGGCGGACAGCTGGTTTTTTGTCCGCGCGCACTTCCTCTGCGCCTTTGTCTTGGCAGAGCGGCGAGCGTTTTATCATCGGCGTGAGCTGGAAGCAGATAAATGTTGCTCCTAATGCATTTTTAGCGCTGCCGTTCATCTCCGAGTGAGCCGCTTCAAGGCTTCTGGCTCCGCCGCTAGACTCCTGTGGGCTAATGGAAGACACACTCAGCACTGTTCTGAGACGCACACACACACACACACACAGATTGTAGTTTCATTCGCAATTAGCGTTTGTACATCGAGCTTTCAAAGTGCAAACATGCCATCGCTTGAGGTACTTTCTTTTATGGAGCTCTCCCCTTCTGTCTCTCTCTCTCTCTCTCTCTCTCTCGCTCTCTCTCTCTCTCATCACTATCGCCGTCCTCCACCGCTGGGCAGATGAATGTCAGTGCACGGTCAGCCCCCTTAGAGCAGCGCTGAGTTGCGGGGAATCAAATTGGAGTCAATTTTAATCTCGCTCTTTCTCTCCCGGCCTGCCGATCGTCCGTCTCCTCGCCGATGTCACCGCCAGCGTCTCGTCTCGTCTCGTTGAATCGCTGCCAGTTGACCCGCGGCTGCTTTCTTCCACCATCACGTTTATGCAACTGTCCTCTCTCTCTCTCTCTCTCTCTCTCCCTCTCTCCCTCGCTCTCTTTTCTTACTGTAAACTCTAATATCAGCTGAGCCAAGAGGGGAAACAGATGCATTTTTCATGGACTTTCTGGAGTGTTTTGAGCCTACATTTTACCTGAAAATGGATTAGTAAAGAAGAGCATTCGCAACTAAAATCTCTCATTCTCGAGCTGTAGAAATCAGATGGAAACGAGTGCCAAAAGGAAAGCTGACCCTCGCGTTTTTTTTCCTCCTCCACTCAGGCTCGTCTAACTCAATAAAACACGCGTCTTTATTTGGTTTGGCTCGCGTTGTGCAATAAAACCCCACACGTAGCCATTCGACACGCGTCGTGCGAGCAGGCAGGAACATAATGAGGCTGAGTGCAGATTTTACACAACACTCAGGGGCGATGGCAGACAGACGGAGCTGCGGGGGGGGTCCTACGGAGGGCCGACGTCGGCCTTCTGCTCCCTGACGGAGACCGGAGGGGGGGGACACTGCAAGGACGTGTGCAGAGGGCCGAAGTCACAAGGACACCGGGGGGACAAAGAGAGCGAGAGGAAAAAAGAGGGAGGGGCTGTGTTTGTTTTGCTGGCGTGTGATCGCCCTCGAATGTCTGGTCGCTGGCAGTGATTCAGCGCAATCGTTAATGGCTGAGCGACTCTGGGAGGCGGCTTCCGCCACCGATCGCGCGAGCGTCAAAATATACGGTCCCGTCGGGGAATGTTTGTGTTTGGGACGCGCGCGCCAAACATCTTGACACGCGACGCCGCCAATCGAAGCCGCGAACCGATCCCGAGAACGACTCGTGTTTGTTGTCTGCGATAACAGACGAACGCGCGGGCGGAGAAACACGAGCCACCAGCTGCGGACGTGTTGAAAAAAGAACGAGAGGAACGTCGTCAACAGATCAGGTCTGTCTTCCAAACGACAGAAGTCGGAGAGAAAAGATCAGTCCTTTAATCGCCAGTGAAACAGTCCAATAACGAGTCTTTCCAGGAGGTGATAAAAGGCCGAAAACTCGCTATTATTTTGACTTTTTCTCCAAAACGTGTTTGCGTTTTGAATCCCAGACTCCCTTTTGTCTCGTGTAACCATGTCGGCCCCGTTTCTCCCGAAATATGTGACCCGAGACGACGCTTCACAGTTTCCTCCGCCACAAGATCCGCATTGTGGAGGATTAAAATGCCCAACGGTCCAAGTAAAACGACCGTCCGGCACGGGGAGAACGTCCAAGAAAGTGTCCGCGCCGGAGAACTTTTCAGCCATCACAAAGTGTCCTTTTTTCCGAAGTGTCAGCGGGGTTTGATCCTGCGCTTCTAAGTGGATAAAAGTGGGTCCGTCAAAGTCGGCGGGGGGGGGACGCGCCGACAGCTGAATTCCCCGCGCGTTAGAGGAGATCGCTCAAGTGGAGCTGCCGCTGTCAGCCGAGAGTTTTTTCACCTGAGCTCAGCTGGGTGACGTCCAGGCGGCACGTGGAGACCGAGCAGCTTTGGCTTTTTGACGTCGGCGTGTCGATAGTGAGCGAACGAATTTGATTCTTGGAGCCAGAACAGTATTTAAAGGACGCTTCTCCTTCAGGAGGAAGACGGCACACATGCAGGACAGGTCGCCACCTCTTTCCTGAGAGTTACGCAATCACACATGCACACCATGGAGGATTTAGACTCACTGTTTGACCTCAAACGCAAAGGAAGAACATGCAAAGCAGGTTTCTTTCTGTCAGGGAAATGTGCTGAGCGCTACCCAATCCTGCGTCCCCCACGAACTGTCTTCCTGCAAAAATAATCGTACTCCTGGCAGAGCCGCGAAGGCCTCAGATGTCCTCAGTTGTTTGGCAATGTTCAGCAAGAAATCCATTCAGAGTCAATGACTTTATTCCCTTTTTATACCCGACTGCCCGGCGCAAGATGAATGTGACAAATCGCATCATCAACGTCCTAAATCGGGGGGAAGTCCGTCTCTCTCAG
>JASSRZ010014594.1:2230-14060 GCA_032164315.1 Malacoctenus gilli | reverse complement strand
CGACTGCCCGGCGCAAGATGAATGTGACAAATCGCATCATCAACGTCCTAAATCGGGGGGAAGTCCGTCTCTCTCAGCAGAATTAACGCACACCAGAAACTTTGGCAGCGATGTTTTCTGGAGAGCACACGATGCCAGCGAGCCTTCGCGGACATAAAGAAGCAGGAGGACGAGCTTTCCAGACTCGTGTGGCTCAGCCAGGTGGCGCTCGGCGTCACGCGGCGAGCGCAAGCCTCCGACGGTCCCGATGCCCCGAAACGAGAGATGGCACAAAAAGACGATCGGCTGTTTGTGAGTCCTGGAGGCTTTAATGTCGCGTCGGGATCTCGCCTCGCCTCAGTTCGACCTTTTTCTTTCACTCGTTTCGGCCTTCCTCGGACGGGCCCGTCTGACTTTATCGCGCGATTAGAGGCCGCAATCAGTCCGGAAATAATTGAAATGGAGGAGATGAAAAGAATTCCTTCAGGAATCGCAGGGAAACGCTCAGTGAAGCCGTCCAGCTGGCACGGTTGGCGCACGGACGCCTGGGAAGCCAAACTGGAAAAAAACGCGAAAATGATGCAAGTTTTTCTTCAACAAACAACAGATTTTTAGGTGATAAACATCTTAAACAAGATCTGTAAGCATGCACGAGTCATCAGAGGAACAAATGAGGCAGTTTTCTTCTTGTTTCTTTATTTGACTTGTTTGTTCTCAAAAGATTTCTCAAACCTCACTCAAATTCAATCCCAACTCTTCCCCTTCAGGAAGGCTTTGGACCCCCCTGTTCTGTCACTGATCTGCTGACATATTAGTGAGACAATACTGGCAGAAACTCACACTTTCACCAAGCGCCTTCAAATTAAAAGCCTTTAAGGTTTCGGTTCTTGACCACCCCAGAGCAGGAAAAGCCTCGGACTCCTCTAAGATCTGTCCTGGGGGGGGGTTTGGGATTCCCAGATTGGTTTTAGGAAAACCGAGATGGTTTACGTTGGAGCGTGGAAGCGTGGCAGGATCTATACTCCTGTAGTTCGTCAGCGGAGCGTTCACGGGCGGTGGAGCACAGTACGCTTGGTGCCACCTCAGCGCTGACGTGCGCGAAGCGCCGTTTTATGGCCCCCCTCATTAGCCACACGCTCTCTGGCAGCCGAAACAGCCTCCAACCCAAACCTCGCCCACAACGTCTGCGTGCCAGGACGCCGGCGAGGATGGAGGGGGGGCCGCCGTGCCCCGCTGCGGTCATGTGGTACAGATCTTCACCACCTGCTTCGAAACCAGCCGCTCCACGTCGATCGCCTCTGCGACTCTGCCCACTGCGCGCTGATTTACCAAGAAGTTAAACAAAACCTCCAATCTTAAAGCAAATATTGGTCCTAAATGTATCAGACATGACATTTTTCTCCTTCACTTGCGAGTCTGATGCCTCGGGCCTTCACGTGACGGAAGGGGGGGGGGTCTCGGACCCCAGGTCAGAGTCCTTAATGACCGGAGGGACAAAGGCAGAAATGACTGTTCGCCATCACTGAATAAGAGAAGAGAACCTTTGATGGTAATTTTATGCAGCACCCACAAATAAATGACTCGGCAGGCCAGGTCAGTCCATTCACTTCTATTCACCGTTTCATTGATTTATTGGGAAAAGAAAGGTCAGAGGTCAAAGGTCGTTGTGGCTCGAGGCGCAGGCACATTAATCTGTCAATGGTGAAAAGGTTACATCAGTAGTTCTCAGCCATTTAGCTGCTGATTTCAGAGTAAAATCCCCCTTCAGCATTGATGCAGAAGCTTGTTTTGTTACATATAAACAGTGGATGAAATACCAACAAGAAACCTGCCTGAGCGCAGTGATAAGAGACAAAACACACAAAAAATGTGGTTAGTTTCACTGAATATTCGGGATACGTTTCCCAACATGATTTAATGGTCCTCTGAAAACGGAGAAGTTCCGAGCGTTTGGAGAGGAGCTGCAAGGAAACCTAAGAGAAACCAAAACAAACGCGTGGAGGGATCCGTCCGGAGGAGTCCGAGGCCGCAGCTTCGGTGGAGACCAAGAGGAGGTGGCCGCAGGGACGAGCAGAAGTCAGCCGGACCGAGCCGGGTAGATCACCAGGCCGGCCCCGCGCCTCACTGCAGACCTCCGCAAACGTAGTCCGTGGAGGAATTTTCCATGACTGCAGTCGTTTCTTTTCTGTCTCGCGACATCCAACACGTCACACGAGTTTGTGGGCAGAATAAACACACAAACTTGAAGCTTTTCACGATTCTCTTCAGGAATGTGTCGTCGGATTCTTCCTCTGGATCCAGCGACCACTTCTGAGCCGGTTGTCGTTCTTTGGTTTTACACAAACGAGGACCCTCATCATCTTCGGTTCCCATTTTTAGTATTGTGTACTGAACGCACCAGCTCGGGTCTGTGTTTCTTCCAATTATGGCAATCTGCAGCAGTTTAATAGCGTTATAAGAGCGTTTGCGCTCAGCTATTAAAAACATGCCGATGACGTTGAAGAAATATCTCCACGGGGCGTTTTCTGGTTTCTGTTTCAGACGCGATCGCACAAAAACAAGCGAGTTTCTTTCAGGTCAAAGACCAAAATCTGCCTTTTTTTGTGTCCGCAGGCTCACCTGCGCTCAGTGGACGTGAAGATCCTGCAGCAGCTGCTGGCGGTTCACGAGGGCATCGAGGCGGTCAAGTGGCTGCTGGAGGAGCGCAGCACGCTGACCAGCCGCTGCAGCAGCCTGACCAGCAGCCAGTACAGCCTGGGCGAGGGGCCCGACACGTCCTGGAGGGGCTCCTGGAGCAGCCTGCAGGACCCCAACGACAAGCTGGACAACATCTCCATCGGCAGCTATCTGGACACGCTGGCCGACGACCTGGACGAGTACTGCCCCTCCAGCTCCGAGTCCGTCATCTGCTCCACCACCCCGCTGGCCTCGGAGGCCTCCGGCCGGACTGCAGGGGGGCCGGGGGCCACCGTCCAGCCCGGGGCTGGAGCGGGGGCGAGAGAGAACGGTACCGGTGTTGGAAACGGGACAGACGTGCGAGGCGGACCGAGTAACGGGGTCAGAATCTCGGGGAATCGGGGCGCCGCGGCAGGGAAACCAGCCGCTCCTTCTTTTGGTTCTCCCAAAGCCAAGTCAGAGAAGCAAGACGTCCCCATCTGGACCAAAGGTCCGGAGAAGGGAAGCCCCGTTTCGAAGGGCCATCCCCAGACTGAAGCCGTCAGGTCCAACGGCGTCCCGGAGAAACCGGGCGCGCACACGGGCAGCCCGACCCGCTCCGGCCCGGGCCAGAAAACGGGCAGCAGCCCGAGCCCCAAGCTCAAGCCGTACAAGAACGGGAAGATCGACCTGGACACGTGCAAGATGAACGGCAAGATGCACCTGGAGTACGACGCGCACTGGCGCTGGGTGCAGTCGCAGGAAGATGTGACGTTTCTGTGAGGGCGGCTGATGGCGGAGGGGACTGAAGCCGCCGTCCGACCCTCCAAGGACCGCCCGAGGAACCAGATCACCGAGCGTCTGGTGGGAAAAAAAGCACTGAGATTACAACAACATGACGCGTTTGTTTGCTCACCTCCTCCTGTGGCTGCGCTCACGCGCGACGAAATATTGATGTCAGTGTTCAGGCGGATGCACGCCGCAGGATTTGGACCACGACGAGCCAAACCGGGCTCACAAACATCGAAAGATCGGTTTTAAAATCCCGTTTCATAGTTTTACTCAGGGTCTCTTAGTATCCCCTGTTTCTTTTAATCCATTTTTTGTTGTTATTTCCTTTTTGTTTAATTTATCTTTTTTTTTAGAATAAAGTTTATTTCATTCAGTTTTATTTATATATTAATTTTAATATTTTAAATTTTTTTTAATCTAAAAAAGAAGCACAGATCTGCCAGAGAGCCAGAACTTGATTTTAACCTAGAAATATAAACTTTTAAATGACCCTGAATTAATTTCCAATTCATCCGGAGAAAAAGATTCAAAGATTCCTGAATAATTCGTTTATTAAAAAATCCTTAAAAAACACAGGATGAATCCTATTAAACATTTCGTGGCTCCTATAGGCTGTAATTTGAGTCCTCACCACACTTATGTGATAGTTTCACTGTGTGGTTTCACCCAGACTGCACGTTAACTTTTAATTTGAAGGAATTTCAGAATAAAATACGTCAAAATGTGCAAAATTTTCTCCTGAAATAGCAACAGTACTTCCTATAAATATTTGGGAGTCTGTGTCATACTGAAGTCAAACAGCACTGATGAAGCCAAATGTACTGCAGTTATGGACCCCAGTGACTCTTATGGAACCAAATCCTTTTTATGAACCTCATTTTAAGGTCCTGAATTAATGAAAAAAAGAAGTAATTGTATGAAACTATCGACCGTATTTAGAGGTGGTATGGCTGAACTCTTTAGAGTGCATTACTTGACAAAGTATTAAAACTACGTAATGATACGTGTGGAACACATCCCAAAAAGTACTTCTAAAGGTCGGTGAAGGCTTCCGTCCGATAAAGCAACGTAACACTGTCAGCATTCGTGATCTTGTGAAGCTTCGGTGCTTAAGCAGCCATTCGCAATATTGTATATTCACCTATTTACAGTACAGCTACTCTGTACTGCTTCAGGTACTAGTCGTGACCGGTTGTAGACGATTCTTCCTGAATGTGGCTGAATATTTTACTTCCGTTTTTGGTAAAAAACCTGTGTTAGTTTTTGGGTTGTTTTTGTTTGTTTTGTTTGGGTTTTTTCCTTTTCCGAAAGCTGACGTTGTGCCTGATCCGTGTGAACCTTAGCTACATATGCCTGTATTCTCCCTGAAGAGATGACTGCACTGTTGATATGATAATCCTCCCCCCCCGTCCTTCGCCCCCCACCGCCGTTGGCCTAACCGAGATTCGACCGGTTCAACGTTGTGGCCGGGCGGGTTCTGCATGCCCCATTCTGAAAGCTTTACTGGTCGATTTGTTGGCGAGACGAGTCGAAGAGCCGAAAACAATCAGAGAAGTAGACCCAAGTGTCTCCGAGCGCTGCGTTACGTCAAGCAGCAAGATATCTAATAATAACGTCTGCTCCTCAAGAGATGGCATCACTACTGACGAGGAAATGTCTGTTTTCACTGTGCGTGTGTGTGTGCGTGTGTGTGTGTGTGTCTCCAGAGCACAGCTGGGCTGTCAGGTTGGGATCAGAACAGATGAGTCCCATAGGTTTCCCCGACATGTTTTTGGGCCCATTCATCACCGCCTTGCTGCACCTCCCACCAGTCCGCAGTCCGTCACTGCGATGGTGCAGGAACAGTGTGAGACATGCGGTCAACACAAGGGGGGACACGTGTCTCACGTTGTCCCTGCATCCTCACTGGGACAGTGTGAGACACTCGGTCAACAGAGGGGAACGTTTTACAGAGTCTGAGCTCACTGTTTTCAGCACTGTGTCTGAATTTAAAAAAAGAAACAAGAAATGACAAACTTGTTCACATCAAAGGCCTTTTTTCTTCGGTTTTTTATATAGATATTTTACTAAAATGTGAGTTTTGAAGCTGCTACCAAAAGGATTGTTTGGCATTTTGTTGCTTCAGGTTGCTCGTTCATTTGGTGGAGCAAATATGTAAGTTAGAATATCTTAAAATTTTTGTCTGAATTTAATCACATTTTATTTTATTTTATTTTTTTTTATTTTTTATTTTATTTTTTTTTTAAAACTGAATTTTGGCAGAATTTTACAAATTGATTCGGGTTTTTTTTTTAATTATTTTTATTTTTTAAATTCTTTTTTTTATTAGTTTGAGGGTTGTTGTTTTTTTTTTTTTTTTTACAAACATTTGACAGAAAAACACTAGAGGTGGATCAATCGGGGTTACTGGAGTTCTACAAAGTTTTAAGATTTTCAATATTTACTCTTATTTGCTCTCCCAAAATGCTTAGCAGGGTGTTAAAGAGTTAATCAGACCAGTTAAGTGACCTACAACAGTGGTCCCGCTCATTATTCCAACCGACCCCCCCACCATACTTCCTCTAAAACAGGCTGTGGACCCCCCCTCTGATCTCTTATTTTGAAAGGGATCCTAGATATATCTGATCGCTACGTGTTGAGAATGAACAGCAGTTACGAACTTTGAGTTTTAGTCCTCTGGACATGCGCAAGGCTGCAATGTTACGGCAGACTGCGGCAACAAGTTGTATCACTTGCTGACTTTGGATCAGCTTCGCTCCGTCCGGTTTCCCCAGTAACCAGATTCTTTCTCGCGGCGGCGGCGTCGCCGCAGGAAGATGTTAAACCAACGACTGTGTTTGTTCGGGGCACTCGAACGTTTCCTCTCCCCCTCCTCCTCCTCCTCTTCGTCCTTTTCATCCCGTCTTCCACCTCCGCAGCGGCTCGGTGGAAACGTCCGGCCCATGCCAACACTCACATCATGCGCGCACAATGCCCGCTCGCCGGAGAGCGCGCCATTAAAACCGGAACGCCACGGAAACGGCGAGCCGAGGCCAAGTCCGGACACAAGCCGGGGAAACGCGCTCGAGCTCGGCCGTGAACTCTTGGACGCGTCGTAAAAAGACATCTTCTTTTGTCCCCTCCAAGAAGTAGAGCGAGTAGATCTGAACGCTCGCTTCACTCACGGTATATTTCTTCCAACCACAGTGTAGACATGAAGTCATCCCCCCCCCCCTCCCTCCCTCCTCCTTCTTTAACATATGTATTGGCTGTAAAGCAACGTTGGACGCCAAGAAAACCCGCCTTCTCCGCCGCTGGTGTGTGGTTTTCTCTCCAAATGATCTGCAGCGTGTGGAAACAAAACAGGGAATGAACCTGTAAAACGCATCAGGCTGTCGCGTGATATACTGACGCTCCTGATGGCTTTAATGTGTTTTCACTGGTTGCTACCAAGTTAAAATTAGACTGGGAGGGTTTGGTTTTTTTTTTTTGGCAAGCGAGATTTATGGAGCGCTGATAGTCGAGGTGCCCACAGGGAGCCACTTGTGGTCTCATCGTTTTTCCTGAAGGGGGATAATAATTACACGAGCAGAGCTGGTTAGGAACGTCAGGGGAGACTAGACCCCCGGGGGGAGGGGGGGGGGGGGGAGACATCATCTTTTAATCCGAGCAGAAAGAACGGGCGAGGGAACCGGCGTCCGTTCTTCCCCGTCCCCTCGGGGGCAGATCTCGAGTGCCCACCGACGCGTAGCGTGTTTGCGTTGGATTCAGGTGCCGAGTTATTCCCAAAAACGGCGGGATTATGGGCGCCACCCGGTGTCCACACGAAGGACAAGCAAAGCGATGTTCAGCTGAAGGAACTGAGACCGGTACTGGTTCACTTTTTTAAAGGTGACGCTCAACAATAAGGTCTCCCTTTTGGGGAAGTTGTTGTACTTTTACCACAAAAGTCTTCCCGTACAGCCCCCCCGATCGCCCCTCTCCGATAAATGTCTCACCAAAACATCACAGCGAAGCCGAACACTCTTCAACATGCCCACATGCCACGACACAAAAGCAGGCATAACTTCAATCAGAAATCGAATATCTGGAACATCTAGAAAACCGTTAGGAATCACAGTCCATAAAGTGTCCACAAGAAAACCCCTGCAGACACAACAGTGGCCACAAATCTGGATACGATAATATTCAACTTGTCCTCTTTTAACTGAGACAAAATCTGCAAGAAACGAACGTCCAGTTTTCATGATCATCTGATATTTTGCTTGTCACTGACTTGCAGGTGGTTTTGACTTTTGGTGACTCTTTCTAATGCAGCACATCAGAAATTGATGATTCAAAAGGTGTAAAATTGAACTCAGAACATTGGAATTCTCTTCGTGTAACATTGTGAAAAGTTTACCAGTAGCTGCTGGGATCAGAATCTTGAAAATGGAAATCCAATCACAGTTCAGTGTTTCATCTCTCCCAGTAAATCAACCTTTCGGTGGCTTCTCCTCCTGCCGCTCCGCTTAGCTTTAGCAGACGGCTTCGCCACCTGCTTTACGAGCCACCTGAACTGTCGTCACTTTTCCCTCTTTAACGACAAGCAGACAGACAGGTAGGCAGGCAGACAGACCGACCGACCGACCGGCTGGTTGTTTCAGCCTTCGAGCAGAGCAGACTGGAAAAAAACAGCGAGCTGAGCGCGCAGCAGGCGGCTGAGAGGAAGCCTCCACTCCCAGCGTCCTGCTGTTCTCTTCCTTCCTCCTACTTACACATAAACACACACACACACACACACACACACTCGTGCAGCACATTTACCCAGCGACAGATGAGGGTCTCCTGGTACCTGACAGCGTTTCCTTTTCATGCAGCTTGTTTGTATTTCGTCCTTTGGGCCGCGTGCGTTCTGTTCACACCTCAAGAGATGAAAACGGACTGAATCAGACCCAAGCGAGTGACACGCTGAGCGTCTAACGAGTGAAAACACACCCACGCATCGGGGATGGACACACATGGACGGACTGCAGTTCACTGGATCACCCAAACTGATGTCTCGCCTCAGCGAATGAAAAGTCTGGTTTATTTTTTAACCCCTCGATGGTTCGATGCATTTATTTAAGGTGGCGTGTTCAGAAAACAGACAGTTTTTTTTCTCTGAAGAGTGAGAAAGTTTGACACTTTACTGAATCCGTTCATCGATGTTGAGAAATATATTAAACTGTATGTAAAATATGCAAGCTAATCCACGATTAAAGATATTTTGAATGTTTCCGCGCCTGTCTCGTTTTGGCCTCTGAAAAGCAGGAAGCTGAAAATAACGTAAAGTAAAGTCGCAATTACAGCTGATAAGAAATTCAGAGCCGCGGCTCCGGCGATCAGCAGTTTTTCTTCCCCTGAGCCGTCCTGAGAGCTCCGATGAAAGTTCCCTGATCAATATGCGACCCAGCGCATCCATTAGCGCTTAATGCACTCAGGGACGACTCTTAACGATAAACGCTCCGTGAGAGGAACGCCGCACCGACGGGAAGTGGAAGAGCGGCTGCAGAGGGAGAGCGCGGCTCGATATCACCTGTATGTTCACCTGGGAGCTCGTTTCAGACTCAAAATACACCGAAGTGGTCGAATCGAAGCTCAGAGGAGGAAGAATACAACAAATTACTGTACGTCTTCACAGCACAGCGCAGCTGACAGTCTTTCCTTCAACCTCAATGACTCTTTACTCTCAGAGAGATGGGATTCGAACAAAAAAAGCCACAAAACAATTTTCTGACATGGTTCAATTTAATTTACCTTAGTTATAAATCAAGTTTTATTGACATCAGAATGAATTATGGTCAGAAAAGGCCAAAGAATAAGGAGGCGTCGTTACAGATTTCATCAAAACTGCGTTGGGCCTATAAATAAACCAGAGTCCAGGTTCTTTTTGTGGTTATTCAGGTGCAGTAGTGAAATTTCCTTCAATATTTGTCGGTGAAAGTTTCCAAAGACAAAAGAAAATCTGGTAAAATGCCTTGAAAAGTGCTTTAAAAAGAGTGATTCTTAACCACGGGGCCGTGGTCCATGCGCCACTCCTTGAGGTTTTGCGAGGGCCGCAGCTCTTCATAAAACATGAACTGAAAACAAAAGGAATCACCAGTTTCCGTGAAAAGCTCAGGTACAATACAGCTTCCCACCACTTGGTGGCGGGATTTCGCTTGAATAAAGGGGTAGAAGAAGACCGATGTGTCCGCCGCCAAAAGTTAGCAGTGAGCAGAAAGTGTGGAGAAGTTCTTAAAATGTAAAAATGAAAATGAAAGTGACAAACTCTCCTCCCAAAAGGCAACATTTGTGCACAAATACAACTCTGACTTTCTTAAGCGCGGAAGTGCGGCAGAGCCCGGAATCCCAATGTGTGGAATGTGGAATAATGCTATCCAACGGATCTGAATGGACCCTGGACCACTTTGGCCTGGAAAAGTTGGGCCCCGACGTATAAAAGGTTCAGAACAACTGCTGTAAAACACTCGTAAGATGACTGAAAACATCCTGATTCCTGCTAATGAAGCATTCGGTGTCCCACCCCCCCGGTAATGTGTTGATGTTGACACGATCAACACCTCCCTTCACAAGATCACACGTTCATCGTGCCACATGTCCAAAGGTGTTTTAACTCTACGCTGAGGGGCAGCCACAACCTCCGATCTGTGTGTAAATGTTGACCTGAAATACTGCTGAAGTGCCGGTTTGGAGGCTTCAAAGTTTCCCCGCCTGCCCGGTTGACGTTGAACCTGCTGGACCGGAGGACGTCCCCCTTCCACACCGCCGCCACGGCTGCCTCGATTGATGTCCGATCTGTCTCCTGCACGAGTGGATTCACGCTCAGAGTGGCAACACCGTCACGTGTTCACTGCCAGGGGGGTGAAACCGGTTCAGGGGGGAGGACGGGTGTGAAGAGGTGGGAGGACAGCCGTTCATCAGGGAAACCTCCAGAATTCATCGCTTAATTTCACAACAGGGTCGAATTGCGTTTGATCTTCGCATCTTCGGGTATCGAACACACTTTGACCGCGTCTTTCACGCTGTGTCAGCACGCCACGTTTCCTCGCAGGTGGATAAATGCTCGACAACCCCGTTCCAACACCCCGCAGGCCGCCGTCGGTGTCGGCCATCGATTTTCACCGCGGGAGACGGCGGTTCCGTCTACTAATGCATCGCGCTGCTAATTGCAGCAGACTAAGTGCTCGCGGCTGCTGTTGTCGCCTGCGTCAGCAAAGACAACAACCACAAAGAGCCCGGCGGAGGCGTCGATGCTGCGCCCGCCGCGGAGCAGCCGCCCGCACGCCGCCCGTTAATCGAGCGATTATGGAAATCACGCGGCTTCAGTCCGAGTTTTATTCAAAGTCCCGACAGCCAGTTTTTAACGCCACTTCAGCACGTTTCCCTCTCCACTGAGAAGCAGCAGGAAGAGGGAAGTTTTATAGGTAAATAAAAAGGTGGAAAACTTGCTTAAACTTTGGGATTTCATGAAGTGAATTGTTGCAAAAAAGAGCAACAAAATGAACGACAAAAAAGACTTTTTTAGTCCCAAAAATATATATTTTAGTTCCTTTGGCACAGTTTTAGTTTGAAATGAAAGAAGTCACTGGGTAAGGTTTGATTTTTGCAGTGTATAAAAGGCTATTGAGCGGTTAACATTAGAATCTCTGTTATTATCTCACTAAACTCCTGTTTATTGCCAAACCGTGACTGAAGAAGCTGCGCTAACACAGCCCTGACAACAACAGGAAAGATGTTTGATTGTACGTAGCATCAATATCAACTTATACCTACAGTACTTTGGTATAGGAGTACTTCCGACAACAGATGAAAGAGCATCTTCCTTCAACAACACAACTTTAGCTACAGATATTGTGTCGATTATAAGTGAAACATTGATTGGACCCAGCTCAAGCTGGAGTCACAGCAGCATTACAACTGCATCATATGTAAGATATTAAGACATGACGACCAAATGAAAGTTCTCCCAGTGTATTAGTTACTTAATACCTTCTAGTTAGGTACTTTCAGTCACCGATACCATTCTAAGGCACATTTTTCAGAGACGTACTGACTTCTACAACCCTGAAACGTCGCTCCAAGTATGTCTGGGTCAAAAATTAGTTCCTATTCAGGAGTTTTGAGTCTCCTGTGAGGTCATAACTCGCCATCCAACCCCCCCCCCCGATTTAGACTTTCCAGTGAGAACATCTCTGCTTCTCGCCGCTCTGTCAGCCGTCCAGTCGGGTTTGGCTTCACGGCCGCAATGAGCCACAGACTCCAACCGCACAGCGCCGCGAACGTCTTCAAGTGGGCCTCGGCGTCATGGCAGCGGCCATGCAGAATACTTGGAGGCCCCCAAAACCGGAGGGAGTGACACACCACCGCCCAGCCGGGGGGGGGGGGGGGGGGGGGGGGGGGG
>JASSRZ010014588.1:10000-15006 GCA_032164315.1 Malacoctenus gilli | reverse complement strand
ACAGATTTAATTTAATTTGATTTAATTTAATTTAATTTAATTTGATTTAATTTAATTTAATTTAATTTAATTTAATTCATGGTGGCTCTGAGGTTGTTACTATAGATGTTTTTTATTTAATTTACTTTCCTTTCTAAGAATTAGTTTTTATTTAACTTTTTCTCACATAATTTACGATTTCCAAGTTCAGTTCAGTTTTGCTTTTCTTCTTCTTTGCGCTCGCTGCGGCGTGAAAACGCGCCGACACGTCGAACGACTTGTAACGAGTCGCTTCTCATCAGCCTCAAACGTTCGAATGATACGACTCCCCACACACACACACACACACACACACACACACACACACACACACACATTGCAGATTTCACTCTCCTTGCTTTGGTGTTTTCGGGGAATAATCAGCAGACTTAATTGCTGTTGTCTCATCTGCCGCCGCGGCGAGTACAAACACCATCTGCTCCACAGCGCCCCCCCGCTGTGCCGCGCTCAGTTCGGTAGTGACACCTGACAGAGCTCCCACGGTGCACCGCTGCTGCGCCGACACGTCCAATCAGCATTCGCTGGTGCAGAATTACACAGCAAACCACCTTCATCCTCAGCAGGAGGAGGAGGAAGGAGGAAGAGGAGGGGGTGGGGGAGGGGGAGGGGCTTACCTGTGCCATGACGATGCAGCAGAGAGGACTGTGGCGTTTCTTCTCCGTCAGGCATTTATCCGCTGCTCATCCCACAAATGCTTGTGTCTAATCTACAATTTCGGCTTGAAAACAAACTTTTAAGAAGAAATTCCGAGTTTTTGGGGGAAAAACCGCGATCGTACGACTCGACGCTCTGCCACCGAAGCGTCACCTTCGATCTCTGCGGACAGAAATCATTCAGGCAGGAAAAAAAAAAAACCCCAAAAGGAGACTTTGACGATTGTTTAATGACAAAGTCGGCTTTTATTAGATTAGTCTTAAGCTGCGTGTTTGGAGCGGCGCTGATGGAGCGAGGTTATCTGGGTACAGCAGCGCTCCTCCGGGACGCCATCTGCATATATTGACGCCCTCAAACACACTCTGGAGTGTGTCTCAGTCCACACACACACACACACACACACACACACACACACACACTGGTGTGTTTTTGTTTGCGTCGGTACACACAAACTGTAGGGTGTGAGTGTTGAGCAAAGCTGTCAGCTGTCAGTTTCTTATTTGCTTCAATTTTTGAATCACATGTTCATACGTTCATCAATTTCGCGGCTGACGTTTGTGTGAAAAACGCCGTATTTTTAAAGTTTTTCAACGTTTTAGAGTCGATACTGAAGTGTCTGAGGCCTATTTGTTTGGATTCCTTCTTCTTCTCTGGTTTCGCTGCTGAGTGTCGTGCTCAGGTGCCACCTACTGGCCTGACAACTGTACTGCAGCCGTTTCCCCACCAGCATAAATCCCGCCGTAGCAAGTAGGAGCGGCTCGGCCGCCCCGTCCGACATCGCCGCTTCCCGTCTGCGCCGTTCTGCTCTTCAGCGCTCCGGAAAGTCGACGTTTACTCTGATTACTCGAGCGAGAAGCTGACTCGGCGGCGCCGATCGCCATCTGTTGGGAACGTCGGAGCCGAACGATTACAAGTTAATTAAAAGGAGGCGAGCGCTCAGCGGCGTCGCTCTCCCTCCTCCTCCTCCTCTTCCTCAGCGAATTAGTACTCAGGTACTTTACTCGAGTAATATTTTGAGTTTTTGAGCTGCTTTAACACCCGAACATCACAACAATCGAACCGCAAGACTTTAATTTCCCTAATTTGTTTATTTTGCACTTCTTTTCAATCTTCTTTTTTTTGTTTCTTCTGCGACACAAAGTTTCGATCCGAAGTCTTCTCGTTTAAATTCTCTCTCTCTCTCTAAGAAAAAAAAAAAAAGAGCTGAGTGGTGATTTTCGGTCACTTCCTGGACACTTGGCTGTAATATCGCTGTGCATTCATGTGAGACGTTTAATCCCACCTCAGCAGCGCCGCTCGCTCGCCAGCAGCGTAAATCGGCCCGTCGCTCCAAACATACAGATAACACAAATTTACTGGGGGTTTTTTTTCCCCTCAACTTGTTCCGATGTTTCACTGCCCCCCCCCCCCCCCACACACACACACACACACCTCCAAAGTTGTGTGAATTGAGCAGCAGCGCGAGCAGAACCTCATTTTGTTCTTCCTCCCGATGAAGCTCTAATTTCCTGAGTGTCTTTGAACGCTACTCACCTTTAACCCTTCGATCTCCACTGGAGGCGCGTTAAAGTCCAGGAAACTTGACTCATCATTATCACAGATGAACACATGAATCATTCGTTCAAACCTACTTTCAAAAAGGCATTTTAAAGGAGGAATTAAAGTCGGTTAAAATACTTTTTATAGATGCATAATTTCGGGGAGAATAAGTGGAAGAATTAATTTTATGAAGTCAGGGTTGTAATTAATCATAATTAATCACAATTAATCCCTCATCTATGTCTTACACATTGTAGTATTAAACTGATTTTGGTTGATGTTTTAATACATAAATGAAACACAGATTTTATAAAACTTTTCTGAATTTGCACCGAGAAACATCTTGAATTAATTGCGATTAATTGAGTTAATTTCTCTCTTAATTGATTTCTGACGTGTTAACGCTTCAGCTTTAGTAGTTATAAACGAGGTGTGTTTCTGTTGTCATGATGCGGAGCCACTGGGACGGATGTGTCGGATGACATTCGTGGCGCTCGCCGTGGCGGGTAAACGGCGCCGCTGAAGGTCGCGCGTCGCCTCCGGTTAGTTTGTCTCCGTTCCTGCGTTTACCTTCGTCCCGGCGACCTCTGCGCCTCCCCTCACCTGTCACTCAAAGCGTCTCTCCGGCCGCCGTCGCCCGCTCGCTTCGCGCCTCGCGGCCTGGAAGTCAGAAAAAAAAACCAACCCCAACCCGGCTGATCGGATTCACCGCGCAGCGCTGCGGCTGCGGCGGTGGCGGTGGCGGTTGATTGGAGCAGATTCTCCGTCTTTGTTTGTTTCTCTGTTGTTATTGACAGTGAGGCTCCTCCAGTTTAGCGGCTGATTGACGCCGCCGTGCCCTCCGGCATGTTCACCTTCGCCGGACCGCCGAAGCCCGTGTGTCCGCGCATCGCTGGAGGTCATTACGGCCGGCCGCCGGCGGTCGATGGCAGATATGATGGATCTCTTTGTTCACGAGGCTCTAATGTGATTTCGGAGTCGCTGCCGACGGATCTCACAAACGGACTTTTTTTTCCCAACATGCAGAAGCGAAAAGCGGACGGCACTTTCGGGGGTTTGTGGGAGGCGGCACGGCGGGACGGCGTGATGGATGTGCGAGCACACGTCCGCCTCAACTCGCCGACTGCACGGCGGGACGTTCACGAGAAACTAGATCACTTTTATTCTGGGCCGCAGCCGGACGAGACGCCGCCTCGTTTCAGGGAAGTTTTCACACCGACGGCCTCGAGGAGACGCTGGCGCGAAAATACGGCTCCGAAAATCAACCAATAAATACGAATAAATCAAGAACTCAGAAGGTGAATCAAATGTGTCGAATATAGATCCGACTAAATTGAAGGGAAATAAAAGAAAAAGATTCAGATGACAATTCCAGGAACAAAAAGTACTGATCTTTTATTGTGAAAAACAACAGGAAGTCAGGTGTACAAACTCAAAAAATTATTTGGAATGATGCGCGAAAATAAATATCTTCAGATTGTCAAAACAAACTGTTTGACTTTGATTTAAAAAGGCAAAAAATTGGAATCAAAAAACCTAAAAAATAAGCTGAAAATAAGTCTTTAAAATGCTGTTTGTGAAAAATACACACACGTACACGCCGACACACATGCACACCCCAGTTTTAATGTGGAGTAATTGAGGCAGACTCGTCGGTGGATGAGATAAGTTTGCCGGTAAACTTCAGTAATTAATTGGCGGTGTTTTGGTGGCGGCGGCGGCGGCGACTCGGCTGCGAAAGAGCGCGGCGCCGTTTTGTCCGTGATTGATGGCGTGAGCGAACAGATTAATAGAGCTGCTATTTCCAAAGTCGCGGCGCGGAATTAGGGCGCCGATTTGCATGTTGCCGGAAAGGGTAACGGCAAACGGCGGCTCGCGCACCTCGCTGTCCCCCGTGGGCTCGTCGCCGCGCGGGAAAAACTCTTTAAACTTCGGGGTTGAAGTCCCCTCTGGGGCGTCGCGGCTATTTTTAATCGTTCTGCGCGTAATGAGGATGTTTATTTTGAAAGTCGCACTCCACGTCCTTCCTTTCAGACGCCGAGATAAAGAGGGAACATTCGGGTCGTTTGTTCCACCTTGTAGAAAACGTGCGGAGCCGTTTGTACCTGAACTGCGTCGCTCTGACGGCGTGGTGGCGGTTGTTTGTTTTTTTTATGCAGCGCCACAAACGCGCCAGATGTCTTCTTTTGGTTTATGGGCTCCGAAGCGACGCCGCTGCTTCTTTTTTAATGGCGCTTTTGGGAGGACGTCGTTCAGCCAATAAAGTTAGCACTTTGTTTACCGCAGTAGAAGTTCGGACGCCGTCTGAAGGAAGCAGTAATCTACCGAAAGTCAAGATTTAAATCCTCAAAGGTGAAGTCCCTAAAAAACTCTCAAAACAGGTGGAAAGTGTAGCACAGACAAGATACTGACCGACTCGCTTCAGATTCATTATTCCTGCACTACCACCTAGTACCACAAGGTGGCTCTTGTGCCATTTGACTGCGAAAACACAGGAAGCAGCAGATTTCTCACGCAAAATTTGATCACACTGGCTTGAATGTGCTGAATTGATGCATTTTACTTTGAAATCTTTTGGTTTCCCGAGATGGGTGTTTGGTGGAACTCGGTACCAATTCGGTGAGTTCCTTAAAGAGCCGTTGGACCAGGAGGAACTCCCTCCCGTCCGTGTTGTTTCTGCCGGATCAGAGACGCAGGATCCGTTGTGGGCTTTAAAACGCTTGACTGAAATGGCGTGCGCGCCAGCTCGCCAACCTCCCGCTCAACAACTCTGA
>JASSRZ010014588.1:0-5000 GCA_032164315.1 Malacoctenus gilli | reverse complement strand
TGATGTGTCAAAGTTTTTATCAGTCAAACAGACCCTGATGAACATTTTGTGACACACCTAAAAAAAGAGGAAATTAACACGTCAGTTTTTTTCCTTCATCTTGATCAGCGATGACGAACGATGATGCCGCGAAAAACTGAGAAACAAGAAACTGAACACAGAGTCCAGAAGTCAGTAAATTCTTGATCATCTCTAAATGTTTCTCTTTAAAACTTTTGTTTTCAGTATGGTAAGACAATTTTTGTGGACGATTTTTTTTGTATTTGCTGTTAAAAGTTCGAAAAACGGAGAGAACGAAGGTGAAGAATCGCAATTCTTCCAGCATTCGCACAGTGACCGCACTGTTTTCGTGACTCTCCGGCTTCCTCTCAGTCAGGTGGCCTTCCCCCCCCCCCCCACTCTGGACTTTATGAACACATTAAATTGCCGGACGCGCTCGTGCGGCGTCGACTTTCAGTCCTGCGAACGAACATTTCGTCGCCAAGCTGCAACTTCGAACACGGATCAGAAATTGAGTGAAATGAGAGCAGAGACGACGTCTTTTTGATGCCCGACAGAGAAGATTTATTCAGAGAGAGTCGCGTTCGGAGTGACGCAAGGCGAGAGACGGATCCAGCGGTCGGAAAGGGGACGTGGCTGGAGGACGGACGTTCGGTCCAGAGCTACTGCTGCTTCTGCTGCTTCCGCCGCATCTGCTTCTTCTTCTGCTGTTGCTGCTTCTGCTGCTGCTGGAACTGCTGCTCCTGCTGCTCCTGCAGGTCCTGCAGGTCCTGCAGGTCCTGGAGATCCTGGAGGTCCTGGAGATCCTGCAGGTCTTGCAGGTCCTGGAGGCCCTGCTGGGGCTGCTGCTGGTCCTGCTGGTCCCGCTGGTCCTTCTTGGTGAACCACCTGGACACAGAGACGCGAGCTTGAGACTACGTCCTCACTCGTCAAAGACAGGAAGTAGCGATGCGACTCTCACCTGTGCAAGTGCTTCCCAACTGAAAACACAGAAGGACAAAATCGTCAGTCAGGTGTGTGTATGTTTGTGTGTGTTTTTGTGTGTTTGTGTGTGTGTGTGTGTGTGTTGACTTACCTCGGAAGACCCCCCTGAAAAGGCGTCCAAAGAACGCGTCTCCTGGTTCGGCCATGAGGACGACCAGCGACATCACGAGGAAGAGCGACACCAGCTTCATCCCGCCAACCGAACTCCGTGCGCGCACACACACACACACACGCGTGTAGACAAAGAGTGTGAAACTGCGTTGGCGTCCAGACGCGGCAGGTCAGATCTTCTGAGCGTCCGTCGCAGCGCCGGCGGCTCTTTATATAACGAAAAGGAAGCTGAGCGCCGACGTGACGGCGCAGAACACGCCGCCCTCGGCGCCTCCCCCTCCCCTCGTCTCCACGACAACGCCAACTTCCCAAAAAGGCGAACGATCACTTTGAAGAAGTATTTTATTCTGAAAGTCATTTCAAACGGAGCAACGTGGCCGTAGAAGTAATGCCGCGAGTGTCCGTTAGGGGGCAGCAGTGAGTCGCGGACTTAACAAGCTTTTATTTCCGTGTTTTTGATTTTGTGTCCAAACTGCAGGACGGGCGAGACGCTGCGTGGACGAACGTGTGTGCTTTACTTTTTTATTGATTTTAAATAAAAAATAAAGTAGCATCTTAAACTTTACTTTAGCTATTTTTCAGTCTTTTTTGTTGTTTTTTTTTCTTTTTTTTTTGTCTTTCTTCGTGCTAGCTCCAAGTTTTCAGCCGTAACTTTATTTAAACCTTCACATGGAACAAACACAACGCCAGGCAGTTTCAATGTGCTCCAAAGCGAATTTTATTCAGCAACTGATCAAAATGTCAGAGAAAGTATTTCTGCAAGCGGACAGAGGTTTGGGGGGGGGGGCCGAGCCTCGGAGCGTCCGGCGGTGGCGGCGGCGGCGTCGTCGTCATCGGCGACGGCGGCGTCTAGCTGTTGCAGGGCCGTCCGGGGGGACACTGGACGGAGCGTTTGTCCAGCTGCAGCTCCACCAGGTTGTCTTCTCCGTGGCGACGGACGAGCCTGACGGAGAGAGAGAGAGAGCGGAGGTTCAGAACCGACTCGTTTCGGTTCGCGGCGAGGAAGAGCTGCAGGTTCTTACCCGTGGATCAAGTTCACCGCTGGGGAGAGAAAAACAACAACAACAACGACACAAGTTAGAAACGGATCGTCACGCAAGCAGCCGTCAGCATTTGTGGCGGTGAAACGCCGGCATACCGTGGCCGATCAGTCCAAAGAAACACTCCCCTGGTTCGGCCATGAGCACGACCAGCGACAGCACGAGGAAGAGCGACACCAGCTTCATCCCGCCAAGCGCCGACTGCCAAACACACAAACGTGGAGACAAAGAGTGCGAAGCCGCGTCGGAGTCCAGACGCAGCAGCTCAGATCTTCGGAGCGTCCGGCGGCTCTTTATAAAACGGCCGCCGTGAGGAGGAAGCTGAGCGCCGACGTGGCGCCGCCTCTCGTCCAAAACCAGGAAGTCACACACGGCGGGTGAGCGTCTGAAACGGGCCGGCTCGAAAAACGCACCGTCAAATCCAACACGTCGGCCACTTTAAAAATCAACCAAAAAATGTTTTTTTTTTTCTGCAAAAAAATTGATGGGAAATTTTTAGGCAAAACAAATTTTCAAATTTAAAAACTCACACAGAATTTAATTATTTTGAAATTTATTTTTAAAAGGAAAAATAATTAAAATTAAAGGAAAAATAAACTGCGACGAAGTTAAAATTTCTGCTTTTTTAGTGTGATTTACATAAATATGTGGAAGAATTAGAAGTAAATCAATCAATACGTTGCAAATATGGTTAAAGTTGAAATTTTTATGTTGCAAAATGGAAACTTTGTTTTGCATTTTTTGATAAGTGAGTTAAAAGTATAATTATAATTGAATTGATAGACGTCATCTCATAAAGATGAAATGAAAAGATGAACTGAGCTCAGTTTTTTTTGGCTGTCATGGTGGTTTAATGTGTGTGTTTGTGTGTGTGTGTGTGTGTGTGTGTGTGTGTGTGTGCGCGTGTGCGCGCGATCGCTCAGTGACTCTGCAGCTCTTCGCTGCGTCGGCGTTGCCAGCTTGCTAACTTCTCCTTCTTCTTCTGTGGTAACTTTCAGGAAGTGACTGTGAGAAGCGTCAAACGCTGCAGCCGCCGTTCCTCCTTTTTTTTTTTGTTTTTTTACCGCCGTTTTCGGCCATCCGTTAGCGTCCATCTTGGTGGCTGAAGCCGTAGAGTCACGATAAGTCACTTTAGTTTGGCTCCGCCCCCTTTTGCTTTGTTGATACGAGAAAAGTCATTCTAAGATCGATTTTGAACTTTTGTACACAATGACGAATCTTTATCGTCTTTACTTTTGCAACTTGAAAAAGGACGCAATGATCAGGTCATGTCGAGAAAAGCTGCAGACGTGTGTGCTGTTGTGTTGTCGTGCGGTTGCTGTTGTGTAGTTGCGTTGTTCGAGTGAGGACATCGTGAGCGATGGCGCTCTGCAGTAAAGAAGCTCGGCACGCCGCCGAGCGTTCCCCCCCCCGGACTGTGTGGGCGCAGTTTGTACTTGAGTTCTTCTTGAGGAAGTTAGAGTTTTCCACTTTAAGTTTCTTCTCACGTCAATTCCCAAAAGCGCCGACGCAAAATGTCGGAACGCGAAGGGGAAGCGCAGCCAGAAAGTCGTCCAACTTTTGATTCAGGCGTCCAATAAAAACGATGAGACTCCGATTCGCGGGCGATGAACCTGCGAAAGCTCCTCCGACGGGTCAGATTGTTATCGGCCGGTCGCAGGCGAACACGTGAACTGTGTGAACGCTTATCTGCCTGCGAGCAGCAGCGACCGCAGCATTACTCGGCAGCATTAGCAGCAGCAGACGTGTGAAGAAAAAAACCCGAACCAGCGACACTTCTTTCGATTTTACACGGCCAAAAACACGCGAAACCTTTGAGAACTAAACTGTAAATGACAGAAACGGACGATCCTGAACAAGCTTGTCCGCCAAAATAAAGTTAACTTTAACTTAACATTTATTACAACAAAGTTTTTCTGTTCGATTGGCGCACCAACCTTTAAAACCGGGTACTTTTTTATCAATTAAATGTTCCAAAACTGAAGTTTTTGTATTAAAAAACATACTAGTGTGATAAATTTGATTTATTACAGACAAAATAAAACACTTTCCTTTCAAAGTAAAGGCCTTATTTAGAGACATCACTCCTTTTTTCATTATTTGAGACGCCTTCCTGGATTCAGCGCATGTTTAGAGTTCACGGTGTGAGTTTCGCTCCTCGTTCGCTGGTTCAGTTTATCAGCGAAATGTGCTCGTGCCGATTTTCTCGGACCCTTGGAGCGCCGCCGTCGGTCTGATTCCCGCAGCGAAGCCGCGTTCAATCCCTCTTTAAACCCTCGCATAAGTCGCGTGCTCACCTGGATTAAAGCGGCCGAACCGAAGCGCCGTCTCATTTTTTAATGACCCGCGGCGGCGGCGGCGGCGGCGGCGGCGGGGACGCAACATTTCCAGGAGGGATTTAGCTGCTCGGAGGACGGAGTCTTAGTCGGGATCAACGTTCATCCTTTCACCGCTTCGCCCTGAAAAAACAGATAAAATAAAGTGACTTTCGTCTTAAAATTAACTGAGTTCTTATTATCTTCCAACGTCGCCAATTAACAGCATCCGGGTGTCACCTGGAAAGTCACCTCATTAACTCTAAACTCACTCCACACGCTGTGGAAAAAAAAAGGGATTTCCAGGAAATCCTGTAATTTCAAAACAAAAGGGATCGCGCTCACTGTGGTCCATTGCCACCAATCCTTTGTTTTAGCATTGAAGATAAGGCTTTTATTTTGAAACTCAAAGCGGCCAAGACTAGATTTTCATGATTATCACACTGGTTTTTTTTATGATTACATCAAGTTCCTCCAGTCAAAACTAGAAAATGACAAAGAATAATGTGATACATATAATATAATATATTATAATATAATAATATAATAA
>JASSRZ010014522.1:7459-23653 GCA_032164315.1 Malacoctenus gilli | reverse complement strand
AAAAAGCAGTTTGCACAGTCATCTTGGGGGGCCACAATGGTCCCTCTGGTGTCCTGCATGTTCGCTCCTCTGCTGTGTGATGTTCACAAGAAAAACTCGACCTCGTTTGTGCCAACAGGGGGGAGCATCCATGGCATACTGGAGGCCTCGAAGAGCAGAATCGTATCCGATCGTGGCTGGAGGTCCAAACCGGGTGGTTTGTCCTCGCCCCTGTTGGTATTCCTGCCGGCTTGCCTCTCCTCTCCCGTTGTGTGGGCCGGTTGCCGAGGCAGCAGGGGGCAGGATGTGTGGGTCCTGAACGCTGTGAACCTTTCTCAGCGTTGGGAAACCCCTCAGTTCTCGTGATGGATCACCTGCAGTCACAAAGCCCAGGTCCTGACCCGGTGGGGTTCCTGCCACGGACTAATTAACTCAGTTCCAATTTATCTCGGAGCCCGCGCTCTCCTCTGTCACCCCGTCTGTTGGTTACCAGGGGCTCTGAAGCATCCGGGGCACCAATGGATCCGACCCCCAGCCTATGTAAATTGGCACTAATGGCTTCTTTGCAGACAGCCGGGGGAGTTGCGTTGAGTCATTAGTTATTTCAGATGTGCTCGTGACTGGACCCAGATGTTCCTGTTTGTTTCTGTGAGCAGGGGTTTAAAGGTAAGGGGGGGGGGCTCTTTGGTGTCATGGGAACACGGTGGACCTGGATAAAGCTGAAGTTAATGAGACGTTGGAGCAGATGTGTGGTTCAGGAGACAGAATTACACTTTAACAAATGAGCCCAGGTACCAAGCCTACAGCTTTCATGGCTGAGTGTTGCCTTCTTCTGGTTTGTTTTCCATGTGTTTGAATATGTGTATGATATTTTCGGGCTCACTGCTTGTCTGTTTATTCTTGTTGTGGAGTTTTTGTTTTAATCCGAGCGTTGTCTCCACCTGCGTCTCATTTGCCCCCCCCTGCCGTCTGTAAGCCCCAGTGCTTACAAACTACTCTTTTTTTGCCCCTACTTCTTGCTTCTTGCTTCTCCATTCCTTGTCCTGACCTCTGACAGCAACAAACATCGGTAAAGAGTAACAATGTCTCTCCGTGGAGTCAATACGTACAGATGATACACACTTTAAATAGTGAATATCAACTCTCTCAGCACCACTGAATCTGCTGAAATAAAAGGCTGTAGCTTCCATGCCTGGCTTGCAGGTATTGCTGGAAGATGTTGTAGACCCTGGTGGTCCCACATGGTGGTTGTGAGAACCTGAAGCATGACAACACTTCCATTTACTGCTGTTAGCGTGCTGATTCAGGGGGGGAAAGGTTGTTTAGTTTTGAGCCATAGTCCTGCATGCTCTCAGCATGTCCCAGCTCCAGCACACCTGCTGCTAACGAGCTTCTCGTTAGCAAGATTCTGCAGAGCGTCATCATGACTGATTAGAATCAGGTGTGCTGGCGGAGGAACAGACTGAGAAAAACGTTTCGAGTCAACTGAAATGAACCCCAGAAAAGTAACTAAAAGTGATCTTTCAAGTCCTAGTCCTGATCTCAAACTTTACTGGTGAAAATTTAGCCTCAAAACATGAAAAAAACAACACTTTATCAGGTTCAGTTTTGCATTCCAACCCTCAAACAACCTAGCTTTAGTTCTTTGCATTTAAAAAGGTCAAATATTACTTGCAGAAAGCCTACTCCGCATCTCTCCCTTACTTTATGTTGTTGCATCACAACGTCAGTGTGGGACCTGAAGGAACTGAAGAAACTGTATTTGTCAAAGAATATGAGAAGACTTCACATGAAAAACTTTACATGTTTAGTGAACACACACACACACACACACACACTTTTTTATGCATTTTTTTTTACACCCGAATGAGCGGGTGAACATCAATAGATGAGAACTTTAGCGGCTGTTGTCCTCCTCCTGATGGCCTTCTCTCTGCTTACCTTTGGCATTTCGCCTCTCGTGACGCTGACTTTGCCAAATCCCCAGGTATCATTTCCATATCATCCCACTTCCTCCGATCCATCGAACGTGTCCCACGTTGCGCCGCGCTTGCTATGTTTGTAACGCGTCTACGTAGACGGGCCGACAGATGCTCGGTGCTCGAGTCGAGCTTTGCGTGACTTTTTTCAAATTGATATTGAGGATTAAAGGGATCGCTTTGACGGCGTAATCGCCGCAACGACATCTGATCCACGGTCGGGTTTCCATCAACACAGCCATGGAGCGACGGCGGCGATCCAGATTAGGGACGTTTGGAAGTTGAACACAGTTAACCAGGTTTGTTCACAAAACAGCGTTCCGATCTGATTGTTGCCTCCGCGCCAGCATCCAGCCCCCCCCCCCCGCTACTCTGGCAGCAGCTACGTATATTATCTTTGTTTCATAATTCATTTTCATACCATCCATTATTCATGCCGCGGTGAAGTGCCTCTATATGAAGGTCTGTGGGGGGGGGGGGGGTGTTCATGCTTTTCCTGCAGGAGCTCCTGCTGCACACTCTGCATCATCTGTCCTACATTATAAGTGGTGAGGAGCAGGCAGGCAGGCAGAGGGATGCAGGGTTAACATGGAAGAAAACGGAGGAGTGGGTGATGAACAAGCTAATTTAGGAGAGGAAAGGGGGGGGGTGTAGAGCAGCGAAATGCATAAATAGACCTCCAGGAGGCAGAGAGAGAGAGGAGGAAGAAGGTGCCTCATCAATCCGCTGGGCCCAGCACAGACAACAAGAGGGACACCACTCTCCATTAAACATGGAGCATCTAGCAGATCACCGACACGCCGCAAATTCAGGGCGATTATCTTCAGTCTGTGTCACATTTCATTTGTCCCCTGGGTTGAGAACCTGATGTGACCACGATGTGTTGGGTTTCAGCGTGTGGAGGAGCCAGAGTGCAGGGTGACGGAGGAGAGAGAGAGAGAAGATCTTTATCAGTCGAGGAAGACCGTTTTTCTGAAGAAAGGATGCAGGGAAAGGATGCAGCAGACCCCTCCCCCCCAAATTCATCCAGCTGGGGAACCCCTATGGTGTTTCCAGGCCAGGTGGATGACTGGGGCTGTTGCCCAGTAAGGCAGAGTAGGTACCAGCGGAAAAAGCGCCTTGACTTATAACCTAAAAATCACAAAGAGTCTTCTCGGAAAGCCTCATTTGTTACTGTCCTCAGCTAAAACCAGCTGTTCTGGCCTGGTTGCTGTTTGGAAACAGAGTGAAGCTGCACGACCTGCTTTCCTTTAAATTATGTAAAACACGTTGGGGAGGCAGTGCCTGGAATCAGGCCTGGAATCAGACTTTCAGAAGGAGGCGAGGGCAGGAGCGGTGCAGGTGGAAGGGCTTGTATGTTGAAAGAAAGGTGACAGCATGGATGGATTTGGACTTATCTCCTCTCCCAGGGGTGCCTGTGTGCTAAGGGGTGGTGGTGATGAGGCGGGGGTGGATTTCTTTTTTCCCCCCAGGGCGTTGACCCCAACTCTGCTGCGGCATTGAACCCCATCTCCCATGGCCGGGGTTGAAACAAGCAAGGGCGGGGGGGGGGGGTTTACCTCAAATGGCCGTTTAAGGAGAATGTTCTTGTGTGTGTGGGTGTGTGTGTGGGTGTGTGGAGACTGCAGAGTTCACGACAGAGGTTGAACGTGTGTCATAACAGCGGTGGTCATGGCGATGGAGCAGGAGGGGGGATGGAGCACTGTGGGCAATGAGCACAAAACAGCCCCGACACATGCAGGCTCTGCCCTCTGACCTACGTCGTCTAATCGCCCCCCCCCCCCCATTTCATCCATCCAGCCAGTCCCTCTTTCCTCCTCCTTTTTCCCCCTCCCACCCTCCATCCCTCTCTTTTTCCTCTGGGGAAAAAAAGGCCCCTCGCTCGGATAGAGGTGTGGAAGCAGCAGCTGGTTGTCTGCAAAGAGATGTGGAAGTGGCAGAGGGATTGAACAAGAGAGAGAGAGAGAGAAATGAATTTTTTTCTTTTTCCCTGTCTTTTGTCACTAATTGGCTTTGTTTTCCAGCAGCACCGGCTCATGACTCAGAGATTCCCATTCAGGTAGAAACGATCGGATCTGTTCTCGTTCTCTCCCGGTCTTGACATTTTTGGAAACAAAACTTCTCCTCTCCTTCGCAAAAAAAGAAAAAGAAAAAAGGCTACGTCTCTGCCAAGCAGCTCAAACACAGACTGGAAACACGATGAACGCCTTGATTTTCAGTGATCGAAAGGGTTCGCTTCTCATTATTCGAGCCCATCATGAACTCTGTCTCTATTTGTGCACACAGCTATTAATAGAAAGTTTCTGAATCTTCGGAGATCAGAAGTTGTTTGCGAGAACTGCTCGAGTATAGAAAGACCCCCGACAAGCTAAAGCTCAACCCTGATCAAAGTACAGCTTTACCAACAGGGTGCACTGAGGATGTGTGGACGTATTCCGACAGAAGCAGAGAAAGAATGGGAGTCACGATCCCAATCCTGAGCTCCCACACAGCAGATATTGCCAAATAACAAGATATGCACGCAGCCAAATGTAATTGAAATCAGCAAACTGATCCAAATTGTGAGTCTCTGATTGGCTGACACTTTTGCAAACGTCTTGATGATTTAATCGATGCGTCCCGACCATTTATGAATCATTCAAGAGGCCAACCAATGGTAAAAAATATCTCTTCACCCCCCCCTTTTTAATTTTTGGTTTCACAGCTTTTACCCTCCCTCTTCCTCCCAGTTCTAACCGTTTTTCTCTTTCTTCCCCCTCCTCCCTACACCTCCATTGATGTGAAAGTGATTCCCAGGGGGGTGTCTGCAACATCCCAGAGGGAACCTGCTGCCAAACGGTGGTAAATCACCATCTGTTCTGACCCTGTGATCACCTGACCTGAAACTGTCAACCTTGACCTCTGTCCCTAAGCCCCTACCCCTCCTTCCTCCCTTATGCCTGCTGGCCTGCTACCTCCACATGCCACAAATGAGCTACAACAAGACAGCTAATTGTTTCCAATTGGCTTTTTATCACCAGATGAAGCTAGAACAAAGCCCCTGTCAAAGGCAGGTCACCGCTTTCTGTTGGGGATGAATCAGCTGTTTTTTACTTTCAAGCAGGAAGAATGACCTTGGTAGGAACCTGATAGTACAATTACTACAAAGTGTCTCCTGTACCAAAGGGTTGATTAAAGCCACAGTCTTTCCAATGAAACTCCACCTGGAAGCAGATGACTTTTCGTGTAAGTTCAGGTAAGGAACCCTTGGCTACCAAACAGGGGGTTGCTTTTTATGCTTCACTTGCTTTATTTTGAAGGGGTTTTTTTTGTTGCTTTTCTAAGTTGGTGATTGAACACTTTCCCCACTATTTGGCCTCACTGTAATAAAGGGTTCAAAGCTTTTCATAGAGACATATCAGGGGATTAACAGGACAGAAAGTTGAAAATGAAAATTTAGCCTGAACGCTCTCAACCCCCTTTTTTTTTAAAATTAGAAACACAGATGAACTCAAATGTAATTGAGTATTTAAGCTCAGCCATGAACTCTGTCTTAGCTCCAGTAATATGTTACTCTTTCTTTTTTTTTTGAAGCATCAACATTAAGCATTTTAAGCATTAACTCAAAAATTAATGTTTGAGGTTGCAGTAAACCACGGTTTTCCACACTTTTGTATTGTTTGTCCCAACAAAACTCAGCTGACAACAATAAAACACCAGCACACCTTTTTCTGTACAGACAGCACCAACCTTTTCGTCACAATGGAACAGTTTTATGCAAGAAAAAAGCTTTTTGATATCATAAAAATAGTTTAATATTTTACTAATGAATACTAATGTTCATTTCATTGCATGGGGGGGGGGGGTGAAATAGTGAAGCAGTGGAAAGAGACACAGAGAGAAAATTATGGTTTTTCAAAATAAAACCAGGCAGATTGATGTCAATTCAAAGAGAAAATGTTTCTTTCTGTTTGTGTGGCGAGGTACCAAACAACCCGCCGGCCCAGTATTGTTCCCCAGGTTCTTGAGATTGGGGGGACTCTGCTGGAACAGAGACCCCCCCCCCCCCCCCACAATGTAAACACACCAACAAAAGGCCCAGCTCAAAATATTAAGTTCAGGGGGAAACATGTGCAGTTCAAAGAGCTTAGATCAACAATGTTGCCTCTTAATCCATAGTTTATAATCGCTTCTGAAGTAAACTAACAAGTTATAGTTCCCATGTAAAGTCAGCCTGAGCAGAGCCGTGGTACTTCGTTGGCTGATAATGTGCAGAACTGGAACCAAAAGCGACCAGATTTATACAACTTTGTAATATTTCCTCATGAATGTCCTTCTGCACAAGGTCTCTGTGTCATGTCTTCCATGTTTTCATGTGAAAGTCTCCTAAATCTTTCCAATGACTCTTAAACTACACAACTGACCGGACACTGTGAAATGTAGGAAAAGAACACATCTTTGTTACCTTTTACATCATGCAAAACGTTTCCAGTTTTTATGATGTCTTCATCACCCGCTGAACGCCACAGAGTTACGGCTGTGTTACGTTTAGGGCCATAAATAATAGGAACCATGTGAGCGTCTTGCTGGTTTTATTGGAAGATGCTGAAAAACTGTGCAGAAATTTGTCCGCCTCTTTATGAGCTCGGAGTGGAGCCATCCCGCCTGTTCTTCCGCAACTGTCTTTCTGTGCGCGTGTGTCAGTCGTTTTTTTCCCCTCCTCACATTCCATGGAGTGGAGGTAACACAGCTGTACACTACCATTATGAAAACCCAGAGGAACGCTGCGGTCTGCCCCGCTGGAAGTCTCGTCAGCCGCCGCTCCGCCTGCAGCCGAGGTCGAGCCAGACTCACCCTGCCGCCTGATCGCCCTCATCCTGACTGCATCCCTGCCTTCTCCTGATGCCCGTTTGGTCGTATTTTCTCCCCTCGTTCGGCTTTCCCAGAACGGTGACGATAAATCCCCGGCTTGGCCGCACTTGTTCGAGGCCTGATTTAGACTCATAAACAACAGAACAGGAAGCGAAAGCATAATAAAGTGGAATAATCTCGTCACATGATTTCCAATAAGGTGTGTTATTTTTGAACAGCCGACTTCCTGAGAGGTTCCATGAATCGTTCTTTGGGAGGAAGTGGAACGGCTTGATGAGGAGCGGGACGGCGGCTCGGATGAATCGGGCGGAAGGCTTTCGTGGCGCGGACCCGTCAGCCGTGATGGACCGCCTGCATCCGGGGGGGCTCGCACCCTCTCCCCTGAATGGCAGGAAACTGACCACATAAACAGCGCCGCTGTCTTCCACCCGACGAGAGCACCGATAAACACGACACAAATCAACATATACTGTATGCTGGAGAAGTGAGGGGGGAGGGATGATGCATTGCCAGAAAAGAGGCTGGCTCGACATTGTTGTTCAAACACTGAACTTCAGGAGTGATGGAAACAAGGAGGCACTTGGAATCTTTTATTAACTCCTCTTCTTGGAAAATCACTTTGATTAATGCAGGCTTAAGCAGGCACACTCTGGAGGGTCATGAACCTCTTTGAGACCTGTTGAAACAGCTACAGCACAATGTGTTAGGAAATATACACAGACATACAGTATATAAATGCTTATCCCTCAACGAATTTCCTACTTCACACACAGCCTTGCAGTCAGTTGGACTTTGCATAGGTACATCCACCCATCCGAGGATACACTCTCGAATGGCTACAACTGATAGGCCAAACTAAGAGATACTGTGGCCACATCCACACAACGTCCAAACATGGGTTTTGAACCAAGGACCTTTGTGTCTTGAGGCAAGAATGCTCACCACAACTAGGGTCTGTTTATGTTTCTCCTGCAGCACAACCATGTCGTACGATGCTGGAATCCAATGAACGGTTCCTTAAAGGAAGGAACAGGAAGATCATGCAAACTCCTCTGTGCACCAACACACCACACCCCCGAAGTGAACCTGGCTCTTTTTGCCAGATGTTTATTGTACCAGCACTTTGTGTTGTAGTACTCCAGATTGGTCTTGGTACGTGACCGTGTTTTCTTGCTCTTCTCAAGCCAGACCCTGGATTTTTTTGGTCAAGACCAGCCGAAATCACCGATGCAGTGATGTTTTTTAAAGGCTGCAGTCGAGAGTCAAACTCCCAAATTCAGTTATTTCAATAGAGTTTGTTAAAAATTTGTCGGCGTTAGCAGCAAATGCTACAATGGATTCGATCTTAGTTACAAGTTGAACGATTTAAATTGTATTTTAAACATAGCAGTAAAGTCAGTGGACTGTCAGCCTGCTAATGCACAGAGCACTGATGGCCTGTTTGTTCTGTTTGTTCGTATTTGCCAAGCACACTGCATTGTCTAAACTCATCAAAACATCATATGTAGACATGTTGACGACAACACTACCAACACTGAATTTCAAAATATGCTGTGTGCATGTTGTGCAGAGCCTCAGTACATATAGAGTATCATTCCTGATGAAGCCTCGTGAGTTTCCCATGAAAGAAACGAAGGCCTCCTAGAATTTACTCCTCAATCCGACAGCTTAAGCGACGCATCATGTCCTGCTGGAGCTCCATCCAGCAGATGACCCCCGGCTTTACTGTGTCTTCCACCCTGTCTGGCCGGGCCCTCAGCTCCGTCCCCAGCAGCCGGTGACGTTACGTCTTCCAGGGTTGGGGCCCCCTGAATGATTTCCTCCGCTCTGAAGTCTGGTGTGTTCGACGGCGGGTCAGAGTCCGGTTTCCTCTTCCTTTACTGGAAGTTATTGGAGAGACAATAAAGCCGCGCAGGTGGGGAACAACAGCCAGCCCGCTGGTTTGACTGGCTTGCGGCGGAACGAAGGCTGTGGTACGGGCATTGCTTTGCTGTTTCTCTGCGGGGGGAAATATTTGCTGGGTTGCATAAGAGGAGCGCAGCTCTGGAAAAGGAACGTGATCCTGAGCCCTCTGGCAAGCGCTCAAGAAAGTGAACATGGCTTGATAAGCTGTTCTGAATACTTGCTCACTTACTGAATCTGTTTTGAAGGTGTGTGTGTGGGGGGGGGGGGTGGTATTTTGATGCCTACGGCTCACATAGCTGATATAAGAGATAAGAGAGTTATGTAAGCATAAAAATGAGGACCTACAAAGACCAGTAAGGCTCATTTTAGGAGGATGTGCACAGCTTCTCCTCCACAACCACAAAAAGACTCCATCACACGCGGTTGGGCTCCTTCTATTTACAATGAGTGTGGAGCCTAGAGAGGCGACAGCGTCTCACTCTTGGTTTTAAACACCGTTGGAAATGTTAAAATCACAGTTGCGCCAACAGAAAACAAAACCAGGGAGCACTGGGAGCAAACAACGTCTGCAGTATGAGCTGAAGCCTTTTCGGCGGTCTTGCGAGCACAGTAACTGGTTGTGACACTCAAAACAGCAACAAAAATCCATTACAAATGTTACCTGCCATCAGCTTCATTCGTCTGCTGGCAGGAAGATCATTTCTATGATGTAATAAACAAGAACCCACAGGTCACATGGATTCATGTTAGGGGAAAAAAGTCGCGCAGACTAAACATTTTTCTGCTGAAAAATACCTTTGGCTCTCTCTGTCTTATCGGTGTTTATCCAGCCTCTTGTCTCCGAGTGAAAGGAGCTCACAGGCAAAAAGGATGTGCGCCATGTGGTTTGTGAAGGGGGGAGGAAAAACAAGGCCCGTCCTTGTGGGAGTCCAATGCGGCGAGTCCTGCGTCCTCCTCCGGCACGCACGTGGAGGGAGCGGGGAGAGAAAAAAAAACACTCCTCGCCTCAGAGCTGAGGTCATTCCAGAATTACTTAATTAAAGCAGTTTGTTGCCAAAACATGAGCTCACCTCTCAGCTTGTTTTGTCATTAGCCACCCCCCCCCTGAAACCCACTCCCCCGCTAGGCCCCCGTGAGCGAGGCCCCACCACGCATCCAATATAGCGCGGCACTGGCGTTTAGTTGCTTTGGACAAGCTCCTTTTACCAAAACAGTTTGCATCAGGACATCAGGGCAAAACGATAAGACATCTGTTGGGAGGGGCTCTGATACCTCCTGCTTCAGATTGTCCCAATCACACCTTTAACCTGTGTTTTCATTTCTATACTCTGACAGCCAACGGTTGTTTGGAGGATGCCCAAACACACATCGCACTAATGCAATGATCATCCTTCATTCTTAATTCATCTATTCATCTTCCGTACAGCTTTTTACAGAAATTAAGAAAGGAGGACACCAGTCAATACTGCATTTAAAGACAAAAAAAACATCTGACATTTCAGAAAGATGGTTTCTGGAGCAATGCGTTTTCCCCTCTTTTTTTTAATTAGATCTACATGTTTTAGCTGTTTTCCAGCCCTCTAAGTTGCTTTTTTTCCATGAGTTATAAAAGACAAAACTAAGAATTCAACTTCCAGGCATGTTCATCAAAATATCAGAACATTTTATTTTCATTAACGTATGAAGAGCTAACAGTGTTAAATGGCAGTTAAAACAAATTAAAAACATTTCTCCGTCCAGAGGTTTTCGCAGAGGAGCCTGCGCCTCATGTCGATTACGTCATTTCTTGGGCCCCTCTCACGCTTGGTTCCCGCGAGACTACGTCGTTGCCTTGACACCGGGTACGCCGCATCCTCCAAAAAGTGAGGGGAGACCCCGGCTGACCAATAAGGTGAGACGCAGACCGTACCATTGCAGGGACCGGTTTAGGGGGCGTTGTAGATGATTCACCCGAGAAGAACTTATCTGACGAAGAGAATTCAGCAAACAGCCATTTATAACTGACAGTTAGACCGACTGTTTACTCTGCACACTATTAAAAGCGGTAACACAGCTTTTTAAAGTCACAGCTTGGTTTGGCCCACACAATGGTTTGGCCCGCGCGAACATTGAATGGTGTGTGAAAGTGAACACCGTACACCGTTACAAACCGCCTGCTCCAGTTCAGACACCAGCGTCGACATTCTCCTGTCGATATCGACACGCCGCCTTCGTTTGAGGTACATAAAAAGCCTCAGTTAAGCGTGAGTAGTTTTGTTTGTTTGTTTTTATTTACACTAAATCGGGCATTGGTTTGAGAATAAAGTTGTGAAGAAGTTCTCGTCTGCTGCGACGTAACTGTGGAGAAAAAGGGTCTGTAATATCTGGCTTCTTTTATCGCGAATGGGCTGTTTTCAAAGTGGTGAAAAAAAACCCTTACGAATTGATAAGTGTGTTTGTGTTGTCTGTCCAATGACTGGAATGGTACAATAGTCTGTCTCATAATTATAGGCTCCACAGCCCCATGATGTGTTCAACTCAAACCGCACAAACTGTGACAATATACTTCACACAGCTGTTTCATTCTCACTGAATAAAGGCCCAGTCAGAAGGAATCACACCTGAAGTCCGGTCAATGAATGCAGTTTTCAATAATAGGTGGAGCTATTAACTGTAGTAAAAAAAACAACACATAAATGCTTTATTGATTTGTACCAAAGGAAAAAACCCACAACCTTCTTGCTACCTAAATTTAATTGGAGTTTAGAAATGTATAACTTTTTTTTTCTACTTGCATTTTTATTCAATGGCACTGGGAAAAAAAACCTGGCTCATTGGTTTGTCAGGTTCCAAAAGAAAAAAAAATACCCGGTTACAGCAGCAGCCGAGCAATGTGGGCTCACTTCCTTGTTTTTCCTCCATTAAATCGCACATGGTCCACATGCCTTTCACACTGTAAACAAGGCGAAAGTGAACCGAGACTTGTGGTTTTTTTAGATGCACTGTAGGTCACTTGTTGGTCTGCACTATGAGCTTTCACACACAGCCAATCAAAGCAGACCGTTCGAAGAAAAAGAACTCAGGTCTGCTTTACAAAGGCACCAAATAAATGACTCTGGTGTGAATGCACCTCAAAGAGAGACTCTATGGGATAAGCTCGGGCAGCCTGAGGATTTGGAGGCCAACAAAAAGAATCCCAAAATTCCATGCGCATAAGATAAGATAGCAGCTCAGAAAGTGACGAGGACGATCGTAACATGAAGTCATAGCTTTGCCCGGATGAAGTGAACCAACTTTCCTGCGTGTTAGACAGAAAGAGGAAGTGCTTGTTATGTATTAAAGGATGTGAGTGTGGTTTAAAGGTCGCGCAGAGCTGTTGGGCCGTTGATGCCTTTACACCCAGGTTTTTTTAGTACTGGGTGGGGGTGGGACTTCCCTCTTTTCCCTTGTCAGAACAGGAAGTAGAGGCTCTGTAATGCACTGCTGCGAACAGAGATGTCTCTTCCTGAATTGGCTCTGACTAGTATGTCGTGCATGTTGTGTAAATTGTTACTCATGGGAAAAACTTGGAGTGGTGAGCCGATTAACTTTCAGGAACTGTATCATACTGGCAATTTTTTTGGTGTTGCAACCAGCAAACTTGCGAAAAAAGTTCCTTGCTCTGTGAATCCACTGAAAGCGCTGCTTTAAGTGCTGCTGCAACACTGAACCTGGATAATCTTTGTGTGTTTTTCCTGTTTCCCCTCGTGTTGCTCGTGGAGTTTGTGGGGGGGCAGAAGATTCGGCTGTAAAAGCTATCAGGGGCTGGAGAGCTTGTTACGCAACCCTTTTTCCCCCTCCATTGTTGTCCTTGTTGATGCACGAATGGGTGATGTGGAGCCATGGTGGTATCGTTGGGTTTTTTTTCTTTGCGTTCTGACCACCAGATGCTCAGTGAAGAAGTGTGGCTGCTTCAGCATTTGTGCAATATGGCACCTGTGTTTGAAAAGCTGTTGGTCCTGGTTATGAACCGACTCTGTTTCATCCGATGAGTAAAGCACGAGTGGCGTTTGCTCAGAAAAGGCGATAAGGCCTCATGTAAGTGGTATGTGCAACACTTCACTTTCAGTACTGACGAATTCAACACCGTGTTGAATTCACCATTTTATTCATCTCCTTGAATACAGGGAGACAAAATGCTGTCACAAGGGTGTCAACACACACACGCACGCACGCATACAGAGTAACAGCAGGTATCCCAGACTCCTGTGGTACTTTGTGCCCCTCCCCTGTGTAAAGGGATCACTGCAGAGGAAGGTGTCGCTGTTGACCCTTGCCCTGCCCCCCCTCCATCCACCCGGCCCCTCCCTCACCATGAAGCAGGGACTCTGCTCATTTACGTGGGGGTGGGGGGGGCGTTGTTTCTTCATTTTGCTGATGAGTCTCGTCAGACTCCATCCCAACTCTTCCATCGTGTGAGAAGGACTTACTAGTCACAGGTTATTGGATAATTGGCGGCCTCGTCCCAAGCTGTTCACCTTGGGCTAAGGCAACAAACGCCCCGCTCTGTAATTTCCTCTCCTAATGGGTCGCATCCTGCTGCCCTGAGAGGACGGTTTACTCGTCAGCATGTCGAGCTGTATGGGCCTGGGCCATGAGCAAGTATTCCGTTAAGAAAAACGCAAACAATCCGCTGACACAGTCGGAACTCTGACTATATTTTTTTTCTCGAACAGTCGCATGGAAAGAAAACACACTGGGTTTGAAAGAGTGATGGCGGTCCGAAGCGGACAGCTCGCGGCAGTGGCACCGCAGCACGGCCTCCTGTTATTCACATCGCTCCTATCGGGGTCTCTCAGTCATGGATACTATGGTATTGGTGGTGTCTGGAAAGAAGCTTAGGGCAATTTTCGTCTGAAGACAGGACGCCCCACTGCAAGCTCGCCAGTGTTGGCGTGGGGGGGGCGCAAAAATGATGTCGGCTCCTCAACGAATCATTGGTAGTGCGTCATTTTGTGGAACTGAGGCACCTAAATTAGATGGATGAGAGGTTGGACTCTGCCAAGTCACTGGATTATTGAAGCTGAATCTGACCCAGTTGTTGCCGTTTTGTCCATCAGGCATGTTTATAAATTCATTCATTCATCTTCTACAAGAGTGCTGTCGGGGGTTTCCAGAGCCCAGATCCCAGGCCACATTGGCCCCAGGCAGAATAACCCATTCACAGTTTCCCATTTCTTTGCAGATATCGCATATCTCAGCAGCTCTGCTTCCTCAGTCATGTTAATCGAATGTGGAAAACTGTGTGTTATGTTAAGATGCAACTGAGTTAAACTCATCCACACAAACATTTCTCCAGTTTTGACTTATAATAGACCTGCGACTTCATCTTCAACCCACAAGATTATGTCGTTTTTTTTTAAATTTCCCATTCTGCTACTTTATCTACTTCTTCTTTCTTTTTGTCTCCAGTTTGTGTGCGAGCACCTCCTCCAGGCCTGATAGGTGTACTGCAGCACTTTCAGTAGATCCATTGGTTTCATGTGGATTGAAACTGATCCTGATGTGGCTTCGCTGGAAACATTTTGGAAACGAATCGCATCTCCTCGCTGTGTGGACAGACTTATATTTGATTTTTTTTTTCTCTTTTTTAGTTGATGCTTCTGCACGAATGTTCCATGTGACAATCTGTCTGAGCTTAAGGCGTTTGAGGGTCTCGCAGAACACCGCTAGCACCTGTCGCGCACCAATTTTCACCTCTTCCTTAACAACACAAGCAACTCTTCCTCCTTCCGTTGCCGGGTTGGTGACTCTTATTCGGCACCCTCTGGCGGATTGACAGTCAGTTGATCACACACGCGTACAGGAGGCTTAAAGAGCGCTTTCACTACATGTGAGTCAAACACAAACATATGCATTGTGTCACAGGCTCTTCAGCTTTCCCTCTGGTCACGGTGTTTGAGGTTTTTGGTGGAGTCTCGCTTTATTTATTTATTTATTTCCCCCCCTTGTGGTGGTGGTGGGCCAGACGAGGGGGATCCGTCCTAACCCGGGACTCTTGGTTCGATGTCCCCATGTCCTCGCGCAGCTGCCACCCATGCTGCTGCAGCAGACTGGAACATTTAATCTCAAGCTGTTACATCAGCGCACCGCGATGGCACGCATAATAGAGTTACCGACCGCCTGCTGCCGCCGCGACTCGTGCTCAGCGCTTGCCCAGACTGTCTTCATGATGGCGAGCTATGATTAGCTGGGAAAAAAACCCTCCTTTTCCATACAAAACCATACATGAAGAAACACGAGCAAATAATCATGCGGCTTTGGCTCGATCATGTCGCGCTAACTGTGGCCTGTAGTATTAAACCAAACATTGCAGTCTGAGCGCAACATAGGAAAGTGGTGATTGTTTCTCTCCGAAGAGAAAAAGACACGTGTTGTCGTCTCTGGTCGCGGCGACAGTTTGGTCGTCTGTTCGGGCGCCACGGTCGTGCCGTCCCACGCTGCAGGAGTAAGGGTTACTCACGGTGCCATTAGAGGCTGACTCAGAGGACACGTGGCTTCGGTTTTTCACACTTGCCGCTTACTGTCGCCGTGCCAGCCGCTTCACTGCCCGGGCCGAGCGCCTGCTTCTTGACTTGATTTTTACAGTCTCCAACATCCGCCCGTGTCTCCTGCGACCTGGTTGGGTCGGGCCGTCCTGCAAGGGTGACCCGGGTTCGGCTCATATCCTGGCACTCGCGTGGCATCTGCTCTATCTGGGTTGCCATGTGGTGATGAGGTCATATTGTGTTGACATTTTCTTTTCTTTCTTTTTTTAGACTGGAGAAAATAATCTGCCCCACAACTGCACACAGTCACATAACTGCCAACTGTCATCAAAACACCACCGAAGAAGATCCTCTTCTTAATTCATGTACCACAGGTGTTGGAAATGAACTCGATGACTCGAGCTGTCCCTCTAAAATCGCATCTGAATTTCAGTCCCTCTTACCTTCATTATACATTTGATAATTTTATTTGTCATCATGGATATTAAAATTTAGACTAAATTAAAGCCTGCCTCTGCTCGTGAATAATTACTTTAAAATCCAGACTCCAGATTGGATCCATCCATCTGCTGCTGCCAGCCTGACCACAGCGCAAAGAAGCGCTTTTTTCCGGACCATATTCACATTGTCATTTGGCTGGTTTGCGAGTGACTGGAATGTCGGACGGACGGACGGACGGACGGACGGACGGGAACATAGGGGACTGGGACTCAAAGCTCCAGCTCTTTACTTTCCCTCGACCTCTTTGATCTGTTCTGGGACGCCACCATTGAGTTCAATCCGGTCGTCTGATGAAACCATTTAACCAACATGTTAGAGAACTTAACAGAGAGTTTTTGAAAGTTTCTGTTATTTTCACCCTCTGTTACTCTTAGACAGCGCACTCGACTTCTTGTCTTGTTTTTGTCAGGTTAAGCTCCCTCCCCACCCCCCAGACAGTCAATATCATGGGGCTCACTCTTCCCTCCATGTGA
>JASSRZ010014486.1:11302-26473 GCA_032164315.1 Malacoctenus gilli | reverse complement strand
CCTTATAGTACGGAAAACACGGTACATCATTCTTTTGTTTTGATGAGTGAGAGACGGACAAACTAGACCTCATGATCACATGAGTCCTTTTTTATGACTTGTCAAGGCAAGTTATTTTACTCAGTCGTTCACTCCATCATAATCACTCTTGCAGGCCCGCAGTAGCATTTCTTTTTCAGGCCTGTTAGCACATAAGCACATAGCTGCTGCAGCTAGTAGAGCTCACTCAATGAACTCATAACATATGAACTTGCATTTCATTCCATACTTCCATTACAGACTGCAGCAAAGCAATTAACTCGAATTTTTTGCTGTCGACGACGATTCTCGATCTCTGTTGGTTTCACTTCACCTTTCAGTGGTTTTAATGATGTGGCTCAAACGAAACTTGAACCAAAAAAACCCCTCAAAGATGCTGTGATCGAACCTGATGCAATACTTCCATTTCTGTGGACAGCCTTTCAAGCCGAGCTCTTAATTGCCTTTATTGTGATCCAGCGGAAACGCGTCCGGGACGAGACCTTCGGTCTTCAGCCGAGCGCACGAGAAAAAAGTAATCACTGAGATTCCCGCACTCCCGCGCAGCGTTGAGATGACACCGACTCGCTCTGGTCCGTCTTCCGCGTCCGACACGAGCGGCAGCGCGGCTCCCTGCTCATTAGCGGCGCTCTCCGAAGAGCACATGTCTGTCCGGCTCTGGCGCGCTGCTATAGAGATGTTCTCCGCCGCACGCCGCCGCGCTCCCCTTTGTTCCCGCCGTCGCAGGTCTGATCCGTCGCGCGCGGAGCAAATTAGGGAGCCCCGCCGCGTCCGTCTAACAACTTTCCGTGGTGTGTCTTACAGGGGATTGATTTTGCCAGCTTCACGGGCTACATGTTCTTAGGAATCTGCCTCGTCCTCCTCACCTCCTTCCCTTTCCTGCGGATGCTCTACTGGAACAAAAAACTGTACAACAAGGAGTCCATTGAAATAGTTGGTGAGTGGCCTCCACACTTTTTGTTATTTTTCCGCGACGTGCCGTGAGATCGCAAGCGAGAAAAGCAACGCGCTCCGAGGGAGTTTTGTTGAGGAGGATCCTCGTCGCCGTTCCCGGAAGCGCGTCTTCTCGCGCTTGCGAGCATCGACTTGCGAGTTCTTTTCGGGTTGCTCTCGCCGCGGCCGAGCGGGAAGGAGCGCCGCACGCGACCCGAAGACGCTCGGGCCGAAAATGAACCTCCGAACCTAAGCCGACCTTTTTACATCTTCCTCTCCAAACCGCCTTCGCTCACGTGAGCTGGAGGTTTTTTGCAGTCGTCGGGCTTCGGAAAACAAACAAACAAACAAAAAATACAAAACGTCCTCCCGATCGGGACAAAATGCAACTCAGGAAACAACACAAAGGATTTCCATTAATGGTTCTGACAAAGACCCTGAGAGCGAGATTATAGAGATTTATATTTATATATTTATATATATATATGTGTGTGGAGACGTGATGGAGAAAAGCGAAATCATCCATTACTGAGCAAATTAGATTAACGTGCAAAAAAAACCTAACCTACAACTCACCCTTTAACTGAACACAACGGATTTTCACAGTTTTATGCGCATTTATATGTCAGAGAGAAAAAAACGAAAACAACAACAAATATTTCTCAGCCAAAAACTAGAAAATAAACAACAATAGACCCAAACAGTCCGTTCGCAACTCATATACAGGAGATCTACATAAAGCTTTTTGGATTCAGAGGGATTCTTATTGCTTGTCGTCGACCGGGACGACGTCCTCCCGAGTCTCTGACGATGGCCGACACCGGCATCCCTCATAAGAGCCGAGCTGGTTCCAACACTCTTTGACCAGTGGGACCCTCCTCCCTAAGGGGGGGCTACAAACTCACCCATCGTCCCTGCTCATCTTCGAACACCCCTCCCTCGCCCCATACAGGCCCGCACAGGACTCCCCTCTTTTGTCTAACAGTGCCATTGTACAGCTCGTCTCGTCCAGCGCACTTCTCCTTCTATTAATCTTCCTAATTATCCGACAACAGAAAACAAAGTGGTCGCTCAGCTCTTACAGGCTCCCCTGAAGACTCAGCACTTAGTCCGAATGCAGAGAAAGATCATTTAATGGGCTTTAAACACCGCGGGGTTCGTTTGATTTGGGGGCCGACGACTGCGTTTTGAGGGTCTGTGCTGCGCTGCCGTTGATCACCGAGCGCGAGGACCCCGGGGCCGCAGATAATGAGGGGCCACGAATCAAACTGGGGGTATTTGCGAGGAACAGTAAACATTTTGTTTGGGAGCACTCGCCGCTTACCCACGATGCAACAGCGCGGGGCCCTCTGGGAGAAGTCCCGGCAGAAGGGGGATCATTCAAACGGAGACCCTTGCGCCGCTTCCTGTCGTGGCTGCTCGGCGCTGGACCGGCAGGGCGAAGGGCGCTGCCGCCGATCGCCGCCGTGACCGATCGACGCCAGCGTGTCTGTAAATCCCGCCGACCCTGGACCGCCGTCACGGTCGGTAACCGTGCAGATTTGCTTGCGGGAATGTGTTGGTTTTTTTTTTTTTATCCCCCCCACACAGCCAGTTAGGTCTTCTTAAGGTCACCAAGCAACCAGCCTGAAAAAAAAAAGATGGCACTTACTGACACCGACGCGAGGGGTCCAGCTCCCTCGGGCTCTGCCTCTGTTTGAAACCCTCGCTGTCAGTGTGCCAATCACCTGGCTGCATCCGGACCCTCTGTGTGGGGCTCAGCACGGAGACCCCCTCACCCTGAGCCTCTAACACCCTGCTGGTTCATTCGAGGGAGCAAAACATGAGTCGCCATCAGTTTTGAGGCGAAATTCACTCAGCGTGATTGAACCAACTTTATGTCCAAATTGAATTCTATTGGACGTTTTTGCAACTTGACCTTTGATTGGCGTCCGTCTCCCTTCTTCCGCCCCTCGCTGTCCCTCCCAGAGCTGAAGCACGAGATCCTGGTCTGGAGACAGACGGCGCAGCGCATCAACCCGGCCAGCCGCGAGGAGACGGCCGTCAAGTGTCTCCTGATGCAGAAAGTCCTCAACCTGGAAAGTCTGCTGCGCAAGATGATGAAAACCTTCCAAAGGTGATTTGGGGGGGAAGAAAACCCACCCAAAACAACAACATCCAGTAACCATGACACAGATCTTTTGTGTTTCTCAGCTTCTTCCACCTGTCATGTCGTGATCGCTGAACCGCACAAATCTATTGTCACTTTTTCAGTCATACTGTACTCGTAAACACTGTTATGGCCCTTTTCCATCAGCACGGCTCCGTTGTGTTTCCGTGACGGCTTCTTCCGCGGCGCCTCAGTGTTTGCCGCGTCCTTTTTTTCTGACTCTGTTTGACGATGTGTGAGTGTTCTTCTGACGCCCCCCCTCCCCCTGACCTTTGGCGACCCCCACCCCCCCCAAAAAAACCCAGAGACTGACCAAAGGTTGTGAACCAGCAGCCGAGACAGCGCAGTGGTTTAATTTTACCTCTGAAATACTCAGAAGTCCAAAAATAGTTTCCCCTTTTTTTTTCTTTGGGCCTCCGTATCTATTTTTGTGTCACATGGCGACGCTCGCGCAAACAAATCATGTCACGGAGGGGCAAAAAAAACAGCAACAGATATTTGACAGCGTAGACGATCAGAAGGGAAGTTGTTGGCAGAAAGAACGTAAACGTGTCCGTCTCACCGCGACGAAAGGACACTGATGTGGGCTTGACGTGTTTTGCGGCAGGCAAATCTCGCAGGAGGACAAGAACTGGGAGCAAAACATCCAGGAGTTGCAAAAGAAGGTGAGCCCTGCTGCCGCCGCCGCCGCCGCGCTGCGGCGATGCTATCTCAGTAATGAGGTTGGCCCAGTTTTTTTTTAGTTTTTTTTATTTTTCAAAGTTCACTTCAGACAATTGCCATCAGCGGCCGTGCTAACATCGCAACCCCCCCCCCACCCCCACCCCCCACCGCCGCCATCCACTCGCCGCCAACGTCTATGAATATTTCTCCTCCAACAGCACAGAATCACGGACAAGGTGCTGCTGGTGAAGTGCGTGTCCGTGCTCGCCGTCGTCATCTTCATGTTCTTCCTCAACTCCTTCGTGCCCAGCATTCATCTGGAGCTGGGTGAGTTAAGCGGAGCCCCCCATCCCCCCCATCCCCCACCACTTGCCTTCGCGCTCTGACCTGTAATTAACGCGACTTCCTCTGTCTTTTGCCGTTCTGAATGGGAGCGGTGAAAGGACTGACCCGCAGGATGCGGCCAAGAAATTGCACGTGTTGCGAGCAGAATTTTTCAGTCCTATTAAATTATATCTATTTCTGTGCTGCTGGTTCAACCCATAGAAACGAGCGACGATCACGAGGCGGAAATAAGCGCTTTGTAGCAGCCAATCGAGACGGAATTGCTGTTGCTTCAAATCAGTGAGCGTTTGTTGTGTTTTGTATCTGTAAAATCGAGGTAAAAACAAAAAAGATTGGTCAAAGAAATTGGTTTTATTTGTGTCAAAGTGTGTGTGTGGAACGCTACAGGACCACTGTGAGAACACGAGCTCGATTTGTACTGGGGTTTTTTAACCTTTCACCTCATGATCTGTTAGGCAGGGAATCGCTTTTTTTTCAAACGTGACGGCGAGAAGGATCTTTTTCTGAGATTTTCTCAGATCAGAGGCTGACATTAACGAGTCTCTGTGGGTCTTTGCGTTGTTGTTGTTTTGTTTTTTTTTTAAAGCCAGAGCTCAGTGCACCTGCTGTGCCAGCAGATTTAAGCCCCGCGGTAACGAGGGCTCGATTCCGAGGGGGTCTCCAGAAATGAACCTCGGGGCGGGGGGGGGGGGCCCGGTTTATGAAATCTACCTCCCGCACTCCAAAGGATGTGTGTCCTGCTGGGAGCGAGGCCGCCACGCAGTTTGCAGGGGGTCACTGTTGGCCGTTTCGGTGATTCGTCGCCTCATCTGCGACTGAAAATCCAACGAGCACAAAATTCTCCAAGTCAAATCGACAAAAACATCGAGAAAAACCTAAAACAAAATAAGGTTTTTTGGGGGTTAATTCAAAGACAAGCCAACAATTTTCTTGTAGTGCCATAAAAGTCCTAAAAAGTCCTAAAAATCATAATCGCACCTGTAGGAAATGCGTCTGTTCAGTGTTTCACTCTGGTTTTAGGGACCTGTGGCTACCAATGGACATTGCTCACGATCAACTAATAAGCGACGTCGCCCCCATCGAAGTGTACGGTTCAGTTTGAGGGTCGTTCCTCCTCCGTCTCACACTTCTGACTCTGATGTTCCTCGCACGCGCTCCGCAAACGACCTCAGCCGCCTCTCGTTAGCGCGCAGACGTTTAGCCCGAAATGAGAGATGGCCGCCGCTCGCCGCCGCTGGCCGGTCCGTCGCCGAACATGCTCGGTTGATTACGGACTCCGCTCAGGTCGCCTCTCGGTGACATTTACTAAATGGGAATGACCCCCCCACCCCCCACCCCAAACCTGCTCCGTGTCCCCGTGGAGACACGAGGTGACGGCTCACCACACACAGCTCTCATTAATGCATGCGGGGCCCGTGTCGTGCAGGCGCCGCCGACGACGGCGGTTTTAATTTGAGCTTCGCTCACGTTTCAATCATTTCGCACAGTGAGATTCAATTCGGGGGCCGCTCGTTTGATCCCTGTGATGTCCCTGCGGTTTCCTCAGTTACTGCCGCCGTCCCTGGAAACTACTTGAGCAATAATATGTCGGGACTTTTATTGTTATTACTGGTGATTCTCAGTGAGCTACAGTTGTAAGTCTTTCATCAAAATTCACTCCTAAACCGGACCAGCAGGCTTTGGAATCTGCAGTGGTGACCTACGGTGTCCGTTGCCGTGGTAATGGCGCGAATCAGGAGGACTTAGAGTGGTTCCTGTTGGCATTTTAACATGAAAAATGCCACTTTGATTGAATCCTTCTGAAGCCGTGGGTGTAGCTGCTGTTGGTGCCTGGCGTGGATGACCGAGAGGTTGGTAGAACGTCCACAAATACGGCCGAAATCCCTCTGTGATATTCTCTGCTGCTTTTTGTTCCAGTCTGGACACAAAGTACGAATGTCTTCCTGCAATAACGTCACAGATATTTCTTTTGTTACTCAGTGCATGTAACAAACCCAAGGAGCGAGAAATCCCAAAGGAGCCTATGAGAGACTTTTTCTTCTCCTGTGCTCTCGTCTGGCATGCCAATTCGCGCAAATGTCATTGGAAGAAATGTTTTTTTTTTCTTCACAAACCAAAGGGATCGTTTGATGTTGGGTCTGCAAAGGAGGAAGGTAGCGAATGTGTCTGCAAGTCCAACTAACGCCCTGATTTGTTTCCCCCCCCTTATTTACATTGCAAGATAGAGCTCACTAAATGTCACGCACGCACACTCGTACACACACACACGCACACACCAGAACCTGGCAGATGCCAATAAATTTCCTATTGCAGCAAAAAAATAATTAAAAAAACAGGTGGCCAAATTAGTTTCTACCCGAAATTGGCTCAAATCTGAAGAAGCAATGAGACTGTGCTGAAATTGCTCTTCATTTAGCCTCCTGAGCTTGGAGCCAACTTGACTCTGACTCGGAATAAAGCGAAAACTTTCTGAGTTTCGAAGAGAAAAGCCAGATCGGTGAAGTAAAGCTTCGTCGGACTGATGGCGACCGGGCTTCAGCTGCGTGTGACCGTATTTCGACGGCGTCCCAACTGAGAGCGTCACCTCAGTTTGACTGGTCAGCGCTAATTTAGCAGTCCTGTGGCCTGTAGGGGGCGCTGGAACAGCCCTGCTGGTCCCGAGCGCGTGAACACGCGGTGATGCCCGTCCGGTTTCCTCCGCCCACCCCGACCCCGATCCTCTCGTCGGTCTCCGTGCTGCCAGTCGGCCCCCCCCTTCCTGGTCTCAGGTCCTTCCTGTGCTCGTCCCTTCCTCCCTAATTGCCTTCAGTTGTGAAATGATTCCCCCCCCCAGGCCTCGGCCGAGGCAATTACTGCTGCTCACCTGTTTAATCAAATTTTCCTCCGAGCGGATGAGCACTCCTCCCTCTCCGAAAACACGCTCGCTCGCTGGGAAATATCACTCGGCGGCTGCCAACTGTGTTGAAACGGCGTCTTTTTGGGTTTTTTTTCTCCAATAATGTACGCTTCATCAGTTCCAGTTCCCAGACAGAACAAATGCTGCGCTCATTGTTCCCAGCGAGTTCCGCTTCATGCTGTGATCAGTTCCCTCAGATTACACATTCGGCCCGGCTTACAAATCCCAACAAACAGACTCTTCTGTCCATCGGGGACTCCGTCTATCACCTGCTGTCCCGGCCACGTTCTCCCAGAGCGAGTCATCCTCGTGCGCACCTACCTGCCAAACAGAGACGCGGGGGCTCAGTCAGTGATCTCAAACAGGTTTTCACTCATCATTCAGCCCAAATGTGGCGCCAAGACTGTCTAGTAACAGCGTAATGACCTGTAAAAAAACACATTCTTGTTTTTATTTCATGTTTATTTTAAGGGTCTCGATTTAGCGAGCTTTTGAGTTCGGTTTCCGGGTGTTGCGTTACGTTTCCCGCTCTCCAGTGCTGCCCCCAGTGAGCGAATTGAGAACAGCACCTACTGTTAGGCCACAAACAATGCCACCATTCCTAACATTCCCGGGACCACAGGACCGACCCATCCGGTCCAAGACGTTAAGCGTGTGACACATCTAACGGCGGCTCTTCTTCTGTCCCCCAGGTTGGATCGCCATCCTGGGCGCCCTGTGGCTCCTGGTCCTGGCCGACATCCAGGATTTCGAGATCATCTTGCACCGGGTGGAATGGGCCACGCTGTTGTTCTTTGCTGCGCTCTTTGTTCTGATGGAGGTACTGGAATTTTATCTGGACTCGAAAGTGGGTTTCTATCATCCCTTTGGAGGGCTTCTAGGCTGATAAACAAAGAGGGAAGCGATGGGAGAAAAACCCCGACTTCAATCACAGCGTCTGCTGAAAGACGAGGGGATGAACGCGGGGTTTCGGCGGCTCCCCCCCCCAGACAACGATCGCCCACGGGATCGACCGGTCGCGCGGGGTCTCCGACGAGCCCGTCTGTCGAGCTCGCGAAAGTAAATTACCCGTCTTTGCGCGCGGGCCCGCTGATGACAAAAGGGACGACGAGGGGGGGGGAGCGCCACGTCGGCACAACGAGATCTTCGCCGCCTCCCTGAGTCTTTGTCGCGCGGCCGAGCGCCGGCGAATCAGTCCCGGCGAGCGCGTCCGCCCGGCAACGCCGATTCATCCTCCCCCTGCCAGGGGCGATAACGAGAATGGATTGGTCTCTACCTTTTAATGGCCACTAAATAAAAACCCAATTGCTTTTCTTTCCTTAGTTAAATCCCACCTTTGAGGAACCCCCAACCCCCCCTTCCAACGATAAAATCTTCTTCTCTTCATTTTTCAGGCTCTCGCCCAGTTGCAGCTTATCGACTATATTGGAGAACAGACGGCGCTGCTTATAAAAGTGAGTTGTTGTCTTTTCTTTTGGTTCCTTGGATTCCCCCCCCCCCCCCGCCCCTTCTCCCCCTTTCCCACACTCGCCCTCGCGGGTCTTCATGCCACCGGGATAATTGGTAATTGGGCACAGGTGACACGAGACCGCGATCCATGCATATTGATCCTCTCGCTGCACGCCGCGCTCAATTCAATTATTTCTGTTTACGTCTGCCCGCGATCGGGGGGTGTGTATGGGGGGGGGGCGGGTGGTTATCTCCAACCAGCATTCCACCCAGCATCCCCCCCCCCCCACCCGGGCGTGTCACGCGAGCAAGGTGCGTCTGAGCGGAGAATTGCGCCAGTAATGGGCACGTCGGCTCGCGTTTTCGCCCGCGGGGCCCCGCGAGTGGAGTAATCACACGTGACAGGCGCCGGGCTATTCATAGTTTCTGAACCTGCTCGTTGCCCCGCCAACAAGCCCCCATGCTGCCCCACCCCCCACCCCAAACACAGCCGGCGAGGAGCAGGTGATAGAAAGAGATATTGTTTCTTTCTAACGTGCCCGCGCTCGGCTGGAACAACAAGGCCGTCGGTCTCAGGCGCAAGGGGTGGAGGGGGGGGGGCGGGTGGAGGGTTGGGGTCATCGTCACACGTGGAGAATCGTCCTCGCCACGCGCATACGGCAGAGCCCTAAGAGATAAAGCTCAAAGCGGCGGCCGGCGGACAGCCTCGTCCTCGCCGTCTCCGGTCCCGCGGGAGAGGCTCGGTGTCAAACACTGCACATAATTGGTACGTTTGATTCGAATCAGTGACAAGGCCGGGCGGGGGGAGACACAGCACGTGTGATCGCTCTCGAAACTAACATTTATCCCCCCTCTCAGGCGGTGCCGGAGGACCAGCGGCTGGCCATCGCCATCATCCTGGTGATGTGGGTCTCTGCTCTGGCTTCGTCCCTCATCGACAACATCCCCTTCACTGCCACCATGGTAAGGGGCGGTGCTATGACTTGACACGGGGGGGTGGGGGGTGGGGCGTACAATTATTCCTCCCCTAATGGAAATAGGAGCGACTTACACTGCCGATTGGACCGACTGTCCCTTGAATGTGACTTCATGACTGAGTTAAGAAAAGATGAAATAAGTGTTGAATTTAAAGTGACCTAAAACGTAGTCTTAATGACAAATCGTGTTTTGGTGAAGCTTTATTGTTCACGACTGATCAACAAAGAATAAGCGACTCACCGGTGCTCACGAGAGGCTTTTAATTTGAAGGCTGTGAAGTGAGTAAGTCGTTTGAAGATTTTGCAATCAGCAGCATAGTTTTGTCTCATTTAATTGCTGTAATTTACTGTTTGTACTTTATTCTTGCATCACATTCACCCCCCCCCCACACACACACACACTGCCACATTTCTGACCTGACATTCTTGAGGTTTTAACTTTTTCGCTGTTGATTTTGCTCCACTTTCCTTTTAAAACTTTTTTTTACTTTGGGGAACTTTCTTCCAGCGTGTTTGCCTTTTTATGGCACTAATATTTCATCCGCAGTGATCGACTGTAATTTTCAGACCTTCAGGCATGACTGCAGACTCTTTTTTTTTTTTTCTTTTTCACACAAGTGAATCATTACTTACAATCAGACACAAGTCTGGATCACAGTTTATGTTTTGTTCTCTAATGCCAGTTCGACCTTTTGACTTGCGGGGAAGAAAACCAGACAAAACAAATCCTGTCTCGCTGCTGATCTGTCTGGCAAAGAGCCGGGCTGAGGTCTGAAAGTATCGCTTGTTTGTCAATAAATTCAAACGTGTGGATTCTCATAAATCAGTGAAAAAACATCCAGGTAGTTTTCACAGTAAACTGTGTTAAAACAGAAAAAAAGGCTGCAAAACTGGAACCAGTGGAACCACTAGGTTGAAGTCGTAAACGGAGCTAGAACCACAACCAGTAAAAAATCCAGACACCCAGTCATTATGACATCATTATGACGTCATATTCAGGTCATTGTGACGTCATTGCAATGTCATAGCGACGTGATTTTTATGTTAGTGCGACATCCCTACAGTGTCACTACAATGCCGTTGTGATGTCATAGGGACGTCACTACGATGTCACATGATGATGTAATGATGATGTCATAAAGTTACTCTGACCTCCCTTTGACGTCACAATGGCGTCACAATGATGTCACAGTGACATAATTTTGACGTCATGACGATGTCAAAATTATGTTAATATAACGTCGCTATATCGTCACAATGATGCCACAGCAACTTCACTCTGACGCCACTACGACGTCACAATGTGACGTCATAGTGACATCATATCGAGGTCATTGCGACATCATGGCGATATCATGGCAACGTTGTAGGGACATCAAAATAGTGACATCATAGGGGCGTCGCTGTTTTGACGTCATTGAGACGTCATAGGGGCGTCATTGTGGCATCATCTTGAGGTCATTGTGATGTCATAGCGACGACATTTAGATGTCATTGCGACATCAAAAAGCAACGTCATAGTGATGTCAGTGCGACGTCATTGGGACGTCGCTATTTTGACGTTTGGGTGCGATGGTGTATTATTGTTTTAATGATGTCACAATGACGTCACTACGACATCGCTATGACGTCACAATGACATCACTCGGACCTCACTTTGACATCAAAATGACGCCACTGCAACATCACAATACGACGTGATCGGAATGTCATTGCTACATCATGTCACAATAACGTTGCAATGATGTCACAATATCGTCAACATAATCTGGCATGGTGACCAGGGATGCGGAACTGGAACCTGTGGAACCATTAAGTTGAGGCCGTAACCAGAGCCGTAACCTGAACCAGTGAAAAACCCAGAACCGGAGCCAGAACCGGAACCACTGTGAAGATTGAGTGGTTCCCCTAAAAAACACAGCAGCTCTGATCAAACACAGAGTGACTTGCACATCTGCAAACACTCTGGTAATTGAGACCAATGTTTATCGCGGCATATGCTGTCGTATGACTTCTTTTTTACAAGGACGATCCATTTAATGTCAGCGAGAAGAAGCCAGACCACATACGACACGTATCCGAGCAGCAGGCATCATGGAGTCGGAGGCTGGGTGATGAAGTGAGCTGTCAGGGGCTTCAACACACTCGCCACTTAATGAAACAGAAGCACGGCTCGGATGCAAACGCTGCAGCACGAGCGTGCGCGCGATCAGTGCTGCTTCCCTCGAACTGCTCCGCATTTCGATTGTGTTCACAGATCAAGCGGTAGATGTGAAAGACGGGAAAAGTTTCACTGCCCAAAAATCGAAATCCTGAGATTTGTTCTCATTTCCAGTGAAAATGTCGCTCAGAATTTGCGAAAAATTTCTTTTCGCACTGAATCAACTGAAAGTTTCAGCCCGATAGGAGAAGAAAAGGACACTTCTGAGTGTTGCTAGTTGACTAAAAGCCCTAAAGATTATATATCTTTACACTGTGATTTGAGTGTGAATTGTTGCCAGCACAGGAGCAGGAGACACGGGGTGCTCTCAGGCACAGCGTGCAGATGCTCTGGCGGCGGGCGCCGACGTAGCTCGCGACTCATTCCGGTACAAATGTCTGACCAGCTGCCGTCTCACCCACCTCTGTCGTCGGCTGTCTGCTCGGCTGAAAATGAGCAGACTGCGCTGGGACGAGGGTTTGACGGGGGGTGGGGGGGGAGCGCCCGAGCCAGCGCGCTCAATTAAAAACGACAGAAGGAGAGGGAGATGTTATCCCGCCGCCCGGCCCGCTGGAACGGAACCATCAGACGTGACACCGCGGTGTCCGGCGGGCCTCTCGAAAAGCGTCCCCTTCTTTGATGCTCCCCCTTCCTCCACGTCTTTCGGGGCCCCCTTCGCGAACGCCGCCGCTCCTCGAAAGGCGGCGACTTCAAACGCGGCGCCTTTTCAATTCGGCGCACGGTTGATAAGCGGGCGTTCGCTGATTGTCACATTCCGCTGAAGCCGAGAGAAGATTTGGGTTTTTTTTTCTCTCTCTCTGTCTTTCTCTCTCTCCCTTTCAGGTCGCGGTGTTTGTGCACGGAAATGTTCTGAGTGAATCAGTCCTGTTAACTTATTGACTGCCAGGGTCACACTCACAACATGATGTTGGCTGAGGAGCAGCTCGCATGCATGCTGGTATCAAGTGTGACCCACTTGGCATTCAGTTTTGAAGTCGCCCCCAATTCTTACACAGCCTAATTCACTCCATAAATCCCCTTTTGTAAATAGTTTGTTGATCTATTTGTCTTTATTTATCTTTATCTTTTCATATTGATGTTTAACCCGTAGAATGTCTCTCCAGGAACATCAGAGCATTTGTAGTCTTTTCTGTTCAACATACATTTCATCTACAGTTACCAAGACAACATGTCTGCGACTGAACAGTCATATAGGCGAAGCAGGTTCAATCACTCTGAGCCCCCTCCCCACCCACCTCCTTCCGGTATCTATGGATGCCATTTGCCCAAACCTCACAGTGAAGCTGGCAGAAACACGCGCTTACTAATATATGAAAAATACGTGCCGTTAAAATAAAAGCAATTGGTTGTTTTGAGAAAATCATATCTGACATTTAAAGTACAAAAACTGTCTTGACTTCTGAATTAGTTCCCTAAAGAGGGGAGGTGTTGGAGCTTGACGGTCTCTGATGGAGGGCTGCACGTGGAGCATCCACGGCTCAAGTGGAGCGATCTGCACAGCAGACTCACACCACAGTAGTTGATGGGGAAAAAATGTCTTTGCTCGCTGTACATTAAAGCTTTAATGGTTGTATATGGAGTGATTTAAAAAAAAAAAACTCAACGTGGGCCTGTGGGTCCATGTGGATTCATGTCACTCTTCAACTGTGTCTGATTTGAACCTCGAAAATCCCACAACCCCTGAACTGGATCTCTGCTCCTCGCAGATTCCGGTGCTCATCAACCTGAGCCAGGACGCCGACGTCAACCTGCCAGTGAAGCCCCTCATCTTCGCCCTGGCCATGGGAGCCTGCCTCGGCGGTGAGTGTCGACAGCGGCGGGCTGACGCAGCTCATCGCAGATATCGACGGAGAAAAGATGCTTTGACTTCTGGGGGGGGGGGGGGGCAGCACACACCAACCCCCCCCCCCCTTCATAGACAGCAGGGACTTAACAGATGATCCCAGTCTGAGAGGGTGCGGGTCTCTACCGAGCCGGGCGGAGACCACACAAGCTCCAGGTGACAGACACACTTTGTACAGCTGTGTCACTCCCCTGGGGAGGGGGGGGGGGACTGGGCTTCTCCTCGGGCCCCTCAGAGCGGAGCCTTTTTTTTAAGCACCGCCGCACGCCAGCGGCCGGCCTTTCAGCGGAGCATGGCTCTGTTGGGGTGGGCAGGACACACATAGAGAGAGAGCGAGAGAGACAGAGCTGTCATCGTGTTTCACTTGAATCAATCGCACTGTGACAGGCCGTCATCGATCTGCAGCGCGACGCCGCTGCCGCCGCCGCTGACAGCTTTTCTTTGAGACGCGAGCGCTATCGAGGGGCGGGAGGGAGACGCGCGCTGACTCGCAAATTGGTGCCGCGAGTAGATTAAAAGCCGTGAAACTTTATATTGGACGAGGAACAGTTGGCATGAAGAGAATACTCAAACGTGATGACGCCACACGTTGACGTTGTTACAGCGGACTGGGAAAGTTTCGCACTTTGAAAACGCGTGTAACTGTGAAAGACCAAAAATGAGTCATACCCCCCGCCCTTTGCCACCCTCCCTGTCTGTTTGTAGGAAATGGCACGCTAATAGGAGCTTCAGCCAACGTCGTGTGTGCGGGAATCGCCGAGCAACACGGATACGGATTTTCCTTCATGGAGTTCTTCAAGTAAGTCTCTTTGTGCTTCCAAAATGTCACAAACCCGCCGTTGGGAAAGCCGCTCAATCCAATGCAAACGCTGTTTTTTCCCGCGCTGATCGGCCCGAGGGCCCGCTCGCATTTTTAATGTCCGTCATATGTTTGCGATGGGGGGAACGCCGGCCATATGTGTGGGCTGTCTGCGAGTAAGTGGAGCAAAGGGTCAGTCCAAGGGAAACAGATCTCCCCGGTAACCGGCTTGGACGAGCTCCCCGGTGCATCTCGCCCGAGCTCGCGGGGGGGGGGGGGTGGAGCCGCTCCCAGCCGACTCGGCGCCATTGGCAGGCGGGGCGTCCACGGGCGGGGCTGTCGGTTCGTCGCCGTGCCGACGCGCGGCGCACGGGGGTCAGTTCGGAGTCACACCTGGATCTACGGGAGTCGTTTTGTTGAACTCTTGGCTTGGGTGAATGATGCGGGATGTCCTGACGTAACCATCCAGCCAGATTTGGTCGTTTAAGGGAGCAGAGTGGTCGGTGATGTTGGACGACGCAAGAATGTGAGCGCGATCCGGCGTTAATATGCAATCGATTGGAAACGCCGCGTCACTCGATGGGTCCGGCGGCGAGCGTGTGATGATGAAATGAGATGAAGCGGAGGTCTTCTCTACAGGGACCCTCCGCCCCTTCAAAGCTCTGAGCCAAAGACCGGAACACGAAGACGAAACTGGGCCCCGCACGTTCCTCCGCCGCCCGCACGTCTTACCGACGCGGAGGAATGAATGCAATCACCGCGCTTGGCGGGCGCGACCGTTGTCCCCGTTGCCAATTTTTCCAGCCGAGTCCTTTTCACCTGGGTGGCTCGTCGCTTGAAGAGCAATTAGGATTCCG
>JASSRZ010014437.1:0-26484 GCA_032164315.1 Malacoctenus gilli | reverse complement strand
GATAGATAGATAGATAGATAGATAGATAGATAGATAGATAGATAGATAGATAGATAGATAGATAGATAGATAGAGATGCCTTTGATATATAAAAGCCCCCCTTATTAAGACCCTCAAAAAATAACTACAGGTGATTTATGAATTCGTGGGCCCTCTTGTTATTGGGCTGTATAAACTTCCTTCACTCTAGGTACGTAGCAATGTTTCACCTTTTTCTATCCCCCCCTGCAGCTCTGTCTCATTCTATCATCCCTTTTGCTCATCATAGCAAAGAGCAACTTCTGCTCAGGCCTGAACTGAAAAAAGCCCCAGGAATGACCGTCCAATAGGGACACAGATACAACCCTCACCTGCTCCTACAGTCACCGCAAGCGTGACCCAGAGAAGACAAACGTGCCCACTATCCTGCTGACCTGGCGCTGAAGGGCTGCTGCGGCTCCCCAGTACACACTGGCCCACATACACTCCGGGTGAACTTGGTATAAATACATCGTGCTGTTGTTTTTTCCCCTGCCGTCATCTGTGCACCCTCTCTATGTACAGCAGAGTGTGCATGAAGGACACTATGTTTAGTGTGCTGTCTGAAAGATGATAGCGTCCAATCACAGGAGATACGGCTATAATTTTTACCCCCTGCCTGATGATAATTGGCAGCTTTAGCTCTTGGGGGAGCACTCATTCTGTCCATGCTGCCTGAACAAGACAACCGGCTGACTTTTGACCCTTGCCTTTCATCAGCCCCCTTGTGTACCTCTGCCGTGGCCACAATCGAACAGGCGCTCCACTGGTAAAGCTTCAGGAACTGAAGCAGGGTCTCAGTGTTGTGGAGTACTGATGAAACAGTAATAGTTGCAAAGTTCTGCCGCTTTAGCTCACACAACAGCAAAACCATGAAAAAGTCAACATTTTACAGTGAGTAAGGTGAAAACACAGCACTGGCTAGTTCAAAAACCATCATAGTAAAACATTTTTTCAGCAACCATTTTAGCAACCCAATGAAAAATATTTTAGCATTTTTAAACAATCAAAGTCTTGAAATTTTGGGAATGTATGTCTGCAAAAAGTATTTTTCCGTTCATGAAAGTGATTCAATTATCTGGCGATCTTTTGAAAAATACTGTCGAATTTCTGTCACTTTTTCGTTTCCCAACCAATGACACACAGGTCTGCGTATATTTTGCAGGTTGGAAGCAGACTTCATCAAACTCTGGTGTACAAGTTTATACAGTTAAATGACTGGCTGCACGAGTGACCCATAGGGAAATGGTTGAAATTGGTGGATGGAAGATTTCAGGGCTGCGCTGCGTTATTCTTCAGTTCACGGCTGGTATGGTAATTCCAATATTGAATCGCTGATCCTGACTCATTCAAAGCAACATTTTAGTGACTTTTGTGGCTGCAAGTATGTACATTTTATAGCACCATTCAGACAACAGCCAGGTCACATCCCATGTGATGCACTTGATATTTTCTATCCTGCAAAGGCGTATTCATGTGATATCATGATGAAAAAAAATTATATATATTTTTGTGGTACAATAAAATCAAATATCAGGCATGAATGAAGAAAAATCCGACCATCTTAAGTTGAGTAACGATTCTTTATATACATGACAAGAAAAGCAAGATACTCTTTGAAAAAAAGGTGCTAATAAATTTGTAGAGCGAATTGTATTGTCAATAATCAACTGAGAAGTTTAGCATTACTGTGTGACTTGTCCATCAACAGTTAAAAAAAAAACATCCACAAAATCTCTTTCGACTGAAGTGATAATATTATCTATGAATAAAGCTGAAAAGTCGTAAGATTTAAAAAAAGTAAATTAATTAAACAAACTAACCACAAAAACAAATATGTGACAGGGAAAGAAAATGAAACGGGAGCAGTATGAAGCAGTGTAGACCTAAACAGAATGAAACACGGTGCCATGCAAACATCACATACACAGGTGTCCTGAATCGGGCCTTAAAAGTAGTCACTGTTCACCCAGCTGAGGAGCGACACAGATACACGGACATGCTTCGAACGTACTTGCTAAAATACTTGTAAATCAGAGGAGTCGGGCCCAAGCTGGAGTTACTGTATACGGTAGTGAGCACCAAAGAGGGCCGAGGTGCTGCGGTCGGAAACGAGCTGGAAGCAGACGAGGGCTTTAGGCTTCGTACCTGTCAGAAAGTCGTCTGCGCTTAACAGAATAAAAGCTTTTCCCGTGGGTTTTTAGATTTATAAAGTGATCTAACCTGGATGAGAGAAGACTGAAATACTATTCAGATCATGTTCGGAAAAATTCCTACAACTGATTTGAAGTATCACGGAAGGTTTCTGGCAGTGAGTTTAAGACATGGAACCTAATGAATAATTGTGGACAATAATATTTGCAGTCCTTTGTTTTACTCTCAGTTCTAATAATGACAATGTGACAACAGTAATACTTTGGCAGATGTTAGATGTCGAATTATTCTTTGTTTTTTCAAGAAATTACTGAAGCAAAAAAATAAAGCGAGCAAGGACGTAAACCTTTTGAATGGATTATGAAATACTAAATAACAGCAGGTTTTCCCTCCAGAAATGCAAAGAAAATAACAGGAAATGCAAAGCAAGACACAACCAAAACCAGGCAAAGATAAATAAAAAAATAAAGAAAGCTGCTACTGAAGACCTGAGCCGATAAACAGGAAATTTTCTGAAAGCAGCAATTGTTCAATAGTGTCATCTGCTATCGCTAGCAAGAGTCAGAGGTGTGAAAAGAAGAGGGAGGCGTTTGAAAAAGACGACCCCCAGGAGCTCGGTGGGACATAATATCACTTACAAATCATTAGTGTCGCAAACGGCGCTACGAGTCGCGTTATTCAGGACGACACATTTCAGTCAGGCTGTGGCAAAAAGGAGGAAGTCTGTTGTGTTTTAGTGAGGAGGAAGGTTTGGGGGGGGGGGGGGGAGCAGAGTGACTGATGTGAACAGACAGGAGGCTAGAGGACAAGCTGAAGGAGGCCTGAGTCCCAAGTTTGAGCGGGGAAAATAGGTCAGCCGGGCCTTAATGCGCTTGAACTTTTGACCTGGACGGAGAAGTGGAGCTGGGGTTGGAACAAAAGACCCATTGCCCCACCCCGGCTGATGTTTCTGTCCGAACGTCCTCAACCTGCCTGGGTGTTCGCAGAGATGCCTTGTTTTCCTTTGTTTTGTTTTGTTTTCATTTTTGTAATTCGATAACCGGCGGGCTGCCTGACGATACCAGGCGCAATGCAGAGGAATGGGTGATTGTGCGCTGAGAGAAGCAGCATCCGAGGTCCAATCCTAATTAGACATCCTCAAAATGTCTCCATCTCCAACACCTTCCGCTTCACCACAACCGAGAGAGCGACAGCCTCTCCCTCCATATAAATATATATTTATATATACGCTGACGTCACGTCTCTATTCCATGTCTGACCTCGTTCCCGTCCGCAGCAAACCGCCATTTAACAAGCGCTTGGCTGCTCTTCGCACACGAAAAACAAGATGGCGGTGTACGGTACCTTCCGTCCCTCGCATGGCGTGCCTCTTCTGTCTGTTAAAACAAAGCTGGAGCCACCTTAGGGAACTTTTCTTTTTCCTTTTCTTCCCCTCACCAAACTAAGCCCGCCTTCAGTTTTTTCGCACTAAACATCGTGGAAGTGTTGGGGCGCTGCTCTGCCTCGCGAGTCAAAGGAAAAAGCGGAGCAAAACCTCAAAATCATCACTCTCAAGAAGGGGGAACTCGTGTCCCAGCTCCACTGTTTTTTTTTTTTTGCCTCTGCATGTCTTTTTCTTTAAAACTGCTATTTCAAGCCCCCCGCCCGCTCTCCCTCTCTTTCTGCGGCTCAGCCTCATAATATCAGATTGCACAGCCAGTCTTGGGCCAAATGTGAATTTTATACTCTAGTGAGCACAGGCTTTACACTTTCATTAGCTCACATTCTCCTCAGCGGTGCAAATGCCATGTCGCTGGTTGAAGAGGGGGGAATGGGGTGGGAGTGGGGGGGGGGACTGACTGTGCCTGACAGGGTGGAGGAAGATTGTGGGGCGGGGTCAAAGGGGAGAAAAAAAACAGAAAAAAAGAGGGCTGCAGGGAAAGTGCGCCTGGACAGGAGGGGAGTGAAAATAAAATGTGCCTGTCTAAGCGCAATATTGCTCAAGTCCAAACTTTGGTGAGTGCAGGAACACAGCAAGGCTGTGTCTGGCTCTGACAGACATGGAAGAAGCACTTGGACGCCGACGTTCATCCTTCTGTGAGCCAGACGGGACTGGAGCAGAAGACAACAATGCATCCATTGACTGTTTTTTTTAAATGAGGAGGGAGCAGCGGGTGACTTTTTCCTCCCCAACATATGGAGGCAAGAACAACAACAACCTCTATTTACTTTTTCTAAGATATTTTCACAAGTTATCTTTGACACTGTGTGTGTTTAGCAAAATATGTGTTGGAAGGAAAGAAAAAATGTAATAAAATATTAGAAGATACAAATATATACAAAGGAACATGACTGAACTGGTGCTCTGTCATCAGAAAAATGTCGCCCGCCACAAAGTGGTCACAGCAAAAAAACCAAATTAAACCAGGTGAGTTAGAATTATATTTAAGTCAGAAGTTTTCTGTTTTATTATCACACTTAAAATTCGACATAACCATCTCAAAACAATTTCCTGCTTATTTCAAGGTCTGTTTGTCTGATGAAAAGCATGAATTTTCAGTTGTTCCGCTGGCAGATCCCTTCGTTAATTTCAACCCCCCCAAAAAAGCTTGAACAAGCTGCTTTGTACTTGAAATAAGCCAAAAAAAATCTCACAAAGAACCAAGAGGAAAATTCACTCTGGAAGGAAGATTGATAAAGTGGGAACATGCTTAACTTTTAGAGAATCCTGTCCTTTTTCTGACAAGACATTTTGGAGTTAAAACAGGTAGAATCTACTCGATCATTTTTTATTTGGAGCGCAAACAGTGATGTGGTAGTTTGCCTCAGTCCAGGGATTTGGGGGTGGAGGGTGGGCATGTTCTCCCTGCGCAGGCTTTGGTTTGCTCCCACAGTCCAGAAGTATGCTTGAGGTCAATCGGTGATAATTTATCAGCCCAGATTACTCTTCTGATACCATAGAACATCCATCGGTGAACGGCAGACAGGTGTGAGTTTGGGCAGGTATTGGGGCCACTTCAGAATCAACTAATTGTATGTGTTGGTGCTCTCGTACAGATGAACACAAATCCTGGCTTTCTCCATCCATTATGATAAAGCATGGCATTTGGCCTCCTTTCTTCCCCCCACCCAACATCAACCGTGGCCTTCACACTGGAGAGCGCGACCATTCGCTCTGACAATCTGTCTGTGTGACTTTCGCCCTCTCCGTGTTGCCAATTATCTGCCCGCTGACCCGTGGCAGCGAGAAGGGCCAGCGTAACAAGGCAGCGGTGGCGACAGCGGCATCCTCTGCAGGGCTCTACTGGGCCAGTTTGTTGGGTGACAGAGCTGTCATGTCCCCATGTCCCCATCAGCCCTTATTTTGAAAAAAAGAGGGAAAAATCACCCTTTGAACAGGTTGTTGTGAAGCGAGTGACGAGGGCGAGCAAGAGCGTGACTACAGTCGGAGGAGCACGGTGCCCCTGGGGGCAACGGCAGATACAAGCCATTTCTTCTTCCTTTTTTTTTTTTTTGCTTATATCTTTGAGCTTTTTGTGCTCCTCTATTCCTTCCTCCCGTTCTGTAAAAGAAGGATGGAGTTCACAGAGAGGCCAGCGATTACAGATTTGAATGGAGCTAAAATGGAAACGTCTTCAGGGCACACTCTGACCTGTCAGCCTCATTTTTCCTCGAGCGACGGCGACGAGTGCAGCCACGCTGTCCCTCTCGTGGAGGCCCGTCCCTCGTCCTTCGGTCCAGCTCTGTTTCCACATCGCCACCGCTCCTTCTATCCTCCCCAGGTCAGGAGAACACACAGAAACCCACCCCCCGATCCCCCACCCCCACTCGTCTCCCTCACATACGCTCGCTCTGTCCATTGTTGGCAGCGCCGAAAGCAGATTTGCTCTTTAAGCTAATGGGCCGTTATGTGAAACAGACCTGATTACTGCCTGACAGAAGGAATTAAGGCCATCCAAAGCCAAACGAGTGCGCCGCCATCCATGACCTGGCACAACCACTTAGAGTGAATTTTATTTATATCGCCCTCAGTAAACATGCATCGGATGTATTTAGCGGCGGGGATGGAATGAAAAGACTGACCGTGTACTTGGTTTTGGCGTTTTGTCAAATGGAGTTGACATCTCTGGGGATTGTCGGCAATTTAGTGATTTGTTCGCGAGTTTCCGTGCTGGAGGACGTGATCGTAGAACCCGGGGCGAGCAGGCGCACAGCTCTGTTAGGCCCGTGGAAAGGCAGAGGAGGGATTATCATCCCGATGCTGACTAATGTCATTCGTGAATGCAGCACAGGACGGCCTTGGACCCTGTCAGTCCACTCTGACGGCCGGGTAGCGAAGGGGTATCAGGAGGGCCCCCGCAGCTTCCTGCTCAGTATTTACACTTTAAAATGTATGGATTTTTTTTTTCAGATTTAATGTCAAATAAGTTCACAGTGTTATTGTTAGGATGAGTTATTTAGGATATTTAGGATAAGTTATTTTAGGATCAATGATGGTTTTTTATAGCAAAAGAGTAAGATGTGTTTTTTGTGTGTAGGAAAGTAATTTTGTTTTAATTTACTTGTGAAATAGATATTTATATGGGAAAATCAACATTTGCCACTTGGTCCTTTTTGAACGACAGCCAACTTCCAGGTATCAGGAGTTCTTCTAATCAGGTGATCTGCATAGGATGTTGTCATTTCCTCTGGATGACAACATGTACGACAGGTGTTTTTTGTTTTCGGCTCTTTTTCCTAGAGTAGTGTTTGAGTCAAAGGAAGCACTTTCTTTAATACAGTACTGTTACTTTAGTTTATTAATTTGATCAAATGTCAGTTGTTTCTCCTACGCACGCGTGTGTGTGTGCACGTGCGTGCGTGCCTGTGTGTGTGTGTGTGTAATGTCAATGTGAAATATTAAATTCTCAGTTTGACCTTGTCCTTCTGCAGTCCAAAATCTTCCTTCCCAGTGAATTCAGAAACTTAAGCATCTGATCGTTCAACTTCATTGTACAAATTGTGAAAAATTCAGCCATTATTGTTTTAATCTCCTGTTTCAAGATTTTCAGACAACTCTTCCATCTCTACTAATACAGTATATTTTAGAATTCAAAAAGTTACAATATAAGTTCATTTCTAACGTTTAATCACTTGGCAGGCCAGATGTTTTACGTCCGTAACCGCTTGAAATAATCAAATTGTTAGGACTTGGCCTGTGACTGGATCAACCAGCTGTCTGTTACTTTTTGACAGAGCCAGGAGCCAGTTCCGAACGTCCTGTGTACAAGCAAGATTGTGTGTGCAAAACAGAGTTAAGAAGTAATGTGGCATCACTTCACAACAGCAACATCTCTGTTTAGATAACAAAGAAGTGTTCATGATGTGTAAAGCCATAGTATGAAAGCATAGTGAATCACTTCCTGCCGTCGACATCGATGTGGATCCAATCCTGCAATGGCCACCCCCCAAGAATGACTAACAGATACAAGAGGACACTGATTGGCCTGGTCGTCTTTGGAACTAGTGGGATCATTTCAGAGGGGAACATAGGAGACCTGTAGAGCATTGTGCAAAGTCATGCATAACAAACCCACAGTTGGCTGTTTTGGCTCTGCCGTTGCACTTTTTTCAGGTCTCCCTGCAGTCCCCCTCATTTGCAGGTGATAATGGTCCTCCTCCGGTTGAACATTTCCTTCATGCAGCCAAGTCAGATGCTTCAGCATCTGGTCAATCTTCAACTGAGGTTGCCATTCGTCCTGATGCAGACTGACAGCATCCTCCCAAATGAATCCAGTGAAAGGAAAAAATAAAAACATGATCCAGAAGCGTCAGTCCGATCAGGTCATCCTCAAAATTGTTCCTTTCTGAGGTTCTTCTGGTGTTTGATAAACAACAAATCGGCTGTAAATTAAAGTAACTGAGGTGGCAAAAACAATTTCAACCTGGAAAGATTCAACAATAGTTTCCAACTTTTTTGGGCTTTGGCATGGAAGGGAGGTCACACCTGCAATAATTTGTCCCTGAGTGGGGCCTGATGACCCGCCCCCCCCCACGTGCAGACAGTGGTGGTGTGGGAGATGACTGTAAGACTGTGAGCGGATGGAAGGAACTCCGACTAGCAACTGCACCACAGCATTGTAGGTTGGAGTACATGGACAGATTTCAGGCTGTTAGCAAAATAATCCTTTTGATTAAAACTGACAGCGTTGTTGTCAATTAGTCCTCCTAAGTGCAAGTGACAAGGAACCGTGCTGAACTGGACGTCTCCTTCATTTTTTTCCTGAAATGTGCCATGTATTTAGAGGCATGGCAGCCTTTAAGATGCAGACTGACAGCATCCCTAAAGCCGCAGCACCAAGTTGCCATGTCACATGTGTGGGCCAAGCGGTCTGTGCGTATGTAATTTTATGTGTGCATGGACAGAAGCTCCTGGCTTGGGGGGGCCGATCCAAAGCCCCACGGCCGGAGTGGCTCCGCGTTAAAAGAGTTGAGCTGCAGGTCACGTGCTGTCGCCCCACATCCATCAGCCCACTTCAAGGCTGAAACAATGAATGGAGATGGGGGGGGGGGTGCAAGGAGGAAGAAGGTGGGGTGGGGTTAGTAGAAGGCCAGCCATGTGACACAGAGCCTCCTACTGCGGCCCGGTAACCTCCCCGATCTGTACGTGTTGAAGCAAAACCGATGTGACTTTGCACTGATCCGCTACCAAAGACACAGAAGCCTGAAGGTCCTCCTATGTACTCACACAAACACACACCTTCAGTATCACGCGGTGACTGTGCAGCACATGGATATAAATAGATCGCAGAAAAACAAGTGGGCTTGTGTGAGCTGAGTTATAATGTATTTGACCCTCCTTTATTTGGTAATGGGTCACAAGTCCAAATAGATGCAGATGTTTCGGCCAGCTGCTCTCTCCGACGCGGTAACAAATGAAATGAGTGAATAAAATAAAAAAGAGTCAGGCTGATGGTGAGGACATGACCACGAGTGAATGGCGAATGACACTCGATGGGATTAATCAACTGCAGTTGGATTCCCTGTGGAGAATCCCATTTAAGAAAGAAAAAGAAGAAGCCATGAATGAAAGGCAAACTGTGAGAAGCATTCAATAATGGAGTAATATATTTTGGAGGGGGGGGGGGGACTTTTCATTTAAAAGTGGCAGCGGCTGTTATTGCCTTGTATCTCCTTCGTGGGTGCTGGAGCGCTCCAGGCTATGCAAACTAAAGTGTGCACAGTTCCAAAAAAAATTTCTCTCGCTCTTGGATTTCATTCGCTACGAGAGCATGTTTTCTCCCGTTCCTCTTTCTTGTCCTTTCCTCTGTTCTTTTGCATAGATAAGTATGCAGAAAGAGTTTCTCTGGGAAAGTTTGGTTCTGGCTGCTCACAGCACACCACCGCTTCCTGCTTTTGTTGCTGGTTGCGTGTGATGCTGCTAATGAGGGAGCTTGTGCTTCTGCTACTCGTGCAGTTGCCGCACAGTGAGTCACGTTAACAACACGTAGCAACGCCGTGGGACAATCGCCACACAGACTACAAACACTCATTTAAATGTTTGCATTATGTAGGACTATTTTTGTTGGGGCCTCCATGGTCCATTCACCTATCTATTATCTATAGGACTTATTGCACTTTACCATGAACATCTATCAAGCTTATAAAAACTTGTGAACTAGATACTAAACAATTTAGCTTTTCCTTAAAAGCTACATAGCTCTTTTGTTTGTTTTTACAATATTTATCATGATTTTTACATTTTTTTAATAAATTCGAATTTGGAAGCTGATGAATAAAGTGTTGTGAAGGACTTGACATATTTATTGTTGTGCTGCTATTCAGACACAGTCAGTTTCTAATCCTTGCGAAGGCATCAGATATTTGGACATATGTGTGTTGCAAAAGGAGAGTGTCACTGGCCATGTTTCTGTCCTGTGTGTTTCTTGTTTTTTCTTGATAGCTCACATTGTCTTCTGTTGCAGGCTAGATGACTTTCTCTCTTCCTGTGTGATTGCATGCTCGCACCATAAACATGCGCCACCTGTGTCTGCGCTATGATGAGACTCACCTAGTGCTCCGAGTCTATATTTTGGCTTCTGGGTGTTAGGTCTCACTTACAACCAGCCAATTTTTCTACTGAAGCCAAACCTTTAGGTGTGACACATGTTCAATGCACATGTGGTCTGCCTCAGCTCAACCACACATGTGTGTCAATACCATGTTTTAGGCAGGCGTAAGAACTGGCTGCTAAGCCTGTCGAAGGCATAAATTTGTTTATAAAGCTCAATTAGAATCGATATTGTTCACTAATTATTCGATATGTTCAAACAGTATGCATCCTGAGATCTGATGCAAAAATGAAAGTGGAAAACAATGCAACTTTAAGCCCCGTATAATGCAGATCTTCTGTTAAGTCCCTCCACTTTCCCTCCCAGTGGTTTGGTCCACTGCCCACCCTGTGTGTCTGAGCCAGGCATACATCAGCCCGTGTTGGAATGTTTGTGGAGCAGTCTGGCAAGATGTGATTGTGCCAACTGACCTCAAGTTGCTTTCCAAAGGTTACCTTAAAAAGAAAGGATTGTGTCAGTGGGTGTACCATTGTACACAATGACACATGTGCACAGCTGAGCCCACAAAAAGCCAGAGTTCACTTCATTACCTCAAAGCATACAGTCCTCGAAGGAAGAAGTGGTCTGATCTTTGGAGTTTGACTGTTTCATTGAGGTAAATTTGTGAAATGTACATTTTCTGTATTTTGTAGTCAACGTATAGAGCCAATACTTCTTAACCCAACATCTTGAGCCTAATTTTGTTCAGTTTAGCTTCGATTGGGCCTGGACCAGTGAAGTGAGAACATTGAACCTATAAATAAATCAAACAAATCCACATCTTCCAAAGTTTTGGTTTATTTTTCAAACCTTTGGGTTGGTATTTTATGACTGACCTGTACTGTAGATGTTTTTGTAGAGATGTTATCTATGTTCTCACTGGTTTATATTCCTTTTTCAGGTGTTTGATTGTTCTGTTTTTTTCCCTCTTGTCCAGTGCCTGCACCTCCTCCTCTGATCCTGTGTCTAGTAACTCATTCATTTCACATTCTGTGGGACACAAAGCATATTGAAGAAAATGAAATTTCTTTAGCTATTATAAATACCAGAGTATATATTTTAACTCAACACTGATTTATTTTTGTTAAGTAGGATTGGTGTAAACTCTTTAGAATGTCAGCTGTCACTGGGTCTGGATGTCACTGCTCAAACTTCTGCCCCTGTGACATGGTCCTGGATTTTTTACAGAGCCTGTATAGAACCAATCATGGATACTCTACAAGGTAGCAAGAAGGCCTTGGTTACAACTTTGCACAACCATTATTCTTGTCAGATATGAGACAATCCTTGCTTGTCTATGAAACTCAGCTCATCCATAGTGCAAAGCGCTGCCTATTTATTTACTTTTGCTGGTTTTTGTCTGAAGAATAAGACGAGATGGCTGAAATCTCTTTTTAAATGGACTAAGCGTTGAGGTAAAGCAATCTAGTGCGTGGTCTGGGTTCAGTTCCAGTTACCCAGCAGCTGCCAGCATTGGATGGCAAGGTATTGGTGTTAAGCACTGAGGTCACCCAGAAGTCCAATCACACACTAATCGTGCCTTGGGTCGCGGCGTTGGACGCAATGCAATGCAACCACCTAATTTCCAGCCGCAAGCATCACAGTTTCCAGGCTGTGCTGGCAAACACTTGAGGGTGGGGGGGTTGGGTAGTGTTTAGAGTAGCTCTGTGTTTATGGTTTATGGACAGTTTAACAGTTCAGGCCGGAATTCCCGCTTGACTCTGAAATGGCGATATTCCAGGCGCCTTGGTGACGTGCTGTGTCATTACTTCAAACTTTTCATTATTAGAAATGTGTTTCATTTACTCATGTTTTTCATTCATATAATAACCTTCCCTGATGCTGTCCAGGCTTCAGCAAAATATGTAATTAGATTAGCTGGGGCGAACTGTACAAACAAAATAGGGTCGTTTTACATAAGCAACAACCTCTCCCTGGAGCCCCCACCCCCCTTTGTAATTCTTTGATTGTCCTTGTTTTAATATGATTAAATCTGGAATGAAGAATAATTATAATTCTTGTCTTGTTTTTTCACTTCAGGCTGCCACAGTTCACTCTTTGGCAGGTCAGAGTCTGCGAGCCCACCCTGCGGTCTCACGAATTTATGAACTCAGTTTGACAGCCAGCTTGACAGAGCGGCGGCAGGGCAAGCAATCAAGCACAGATTTTGGTAAACGCTGCGTTTGCAAAGCAACGCTTTACAGCTCACAGCTCCATCCTGGTGGCCAATTAAAAAAAATAATTAAAAAAGCAACTGGAAATGCTGCCATCAAAACCTCCAAAAGCAAAATGAACAGCCATGAATCTTTCGTTGGAAACACACTCGGTCCACTCTATGTGATCTCAAAAGTATGACCTCACAAACAAACATAATGTTTCTGTCACTGTGTTATGGCTGTTAAAGAAGAGAGGCAGAGAGTGTAATCAATTATGCCACAGCACTGCTTCAGTGACAATGACTAACATATTGGCTGTCAGGCAGCATTATGTGCATTTTAAAGCATGCAGCAAACTAAAGTGGCCATCTAATAACTACCGGGCCTGAAGGCTTTCACCGAGGAACTAAAGGCTGTCATGAAAACATCTGCACATTTATTGGCTGGATGCTCAAGCAGAGGATACACTGTGCTGAAGGCAGGTTGTAGGCAGTTTCATTCCACTTATGCTACTTTTACAACATTGTGGGGGTGTGTGTTGGAGTGTTGGCATTATACACACACACACACACACACACACACACACACACACACACACACACCAGCACTCCACTGTTTCGTAGATCTGTGGGTAGAAAACCATCTTCAGTTTGATCTCCTACTTTTACTAATAATCTCAATAAAGCATGGTAGTGGCAGTATCATGAAGTTCGGGTGCATCTTTTCAGCAGGGGACATGGGAATAACCAGGCATTCACACAGGACACCGGTGACATTCTGTTCATCTGTTCACATGAGTCAAACTTCTGAGTCAGATCTGTTAGAGAACTTTAGCACAAAGTAAAGATTGCTGTGAAGTTCTGTTACTAGTTTGGAGAATGTTCATCTCATCATTTTTGTCAAGACGAGGGTTGTAACACAGAGATAGGATCCAAAACTCAACAGCAGATAGCAGCAACATCTTCCACCAAAAAATCAGTGGAGGATAGCTGATTTAATAAAGGAAAAACAAGGAATGATGTCACTGGTCCAAACCAATCAGTATCAAGTTGTGCTTTATGTGGCCCCTGAACCAAAATGAGTTTGACGCCCCTGATCTGGAACATTTCGGTAGGCCCACATCAAGCCCAGAGCGAAACCATTCAACACTTCTGTCGGGAAAGATGGAATATAGCAGTTTACAGAGCTGGCAACTCTGAAGGAGCTTGACAGGGTCTGGCAGACAGAGCTGGGGGCACCGTGCCTAAGCAACTGTGTAAAACCTTTAGGCACAAATTGAAGAAGACGTGATCTTTGAATTTTCTTTAAATTGTATCTGCTTCCCTTTTGTACAGATATAAGCAGGTTGTTCTATTTGATCTTTAACCAGACATTTGGCATCTACTGTTGAGAAGCTAAAGGTTGCACAGAACAGTAGGTAGTTGTTTTTTTGAGAAAAAAAAACTCCAAGTCTAGGCTCACTGAGTTAAACCTGCACTTTTCTTTATTTAAGTACACGCAGCAAGTATAAGAATGCTTCACAGTGCCAAAGAGAAATGCACCACCACAACACGAATTCACTCTCAGTGTGAGGCTGAGTGTTTGAGTGAGTAATCGATGCAGCAAATGTGACCTGAGACCTGGAAAGTGTTCAGCCATTTTCCTTTTCTGGTGATTAATTTAAATTGCAGGAAAACACAAAACAGGCACAACACATCCAACAACAGGATCTTTTTTGTTTTGTAACCAGGGTGTTGCAAAGGACTTGGCATATTTTTGGAAGATTTTTTGTTTTACTACACCCAGCTGTGGCCCTGCTTAGAGTTTTTGGTCTGACTACTGAAACAATAACACAATGCTACTTGAATACGATTGGTTCTTATTGTCAATGAGCTCCAAAACAGAGTCAAAAGGATACCCCATTTTTTTCTTTTTTTTTGTCTTTCTTCAGCATTCTTTCAATAGTGTGTGCAATGACAAGGAACACATGGGCAGAGCTTGCCTTTCGCTAATTAGCTTAGCTAAAACATTGTGAATCAATGGCTACTACTTGCCTGGTTCCGCCTATTGTCATTACATAAACTCTTGAAAGCACACAACCATGTACATGTTTGTAAATATATCACCAATAGATGACTCTGTTCTGCATTCGCTGCTGCAACAATTGTTGAGTTGCACTTTGTGACTAAACTCAGGAGCAGAATACTCATTCAGTTAGCCCTTTGTTAATTTTAAAATTCTTGCACATATGAGACTTTTGTTAGTATTTAAAATTTATTCATGTCTAAAGTTTCATTCAGCAGAAAAAAGTTGTCCCTATTGTCTGAAAGAATTGCAGTAAAAATACAGATGTTTTCCTTATACTGATGAATAATCACGATTATTAAAAAATGGTGATTACGATATTGATTTCAAGAGTCGTGATTATAATTTTGGCTATAATCTTGCAGCCCTAAGTAATGCTATTACGATGATATTACAGGATCGACCAGTTCATCTCTTTCTGCCCCTCACCCTCCAGACCAATGCCTGCATGGTTTTCTTGACTTTGGATTTAATGTCAGCCCCAAAAAACATTTCTCTCATCCCATTGGGTTTGTCATTTTCCTTATCCACAATAAATGAGGTCAAACAAGAAAGAATGTGGCTGCTGGACAAAACCACTTTGTAACCTCCACCTGAACAGGTGGGAAAAACCTTAACACACTGTGAATGGTGCTGGTTGATAGGTCACCATAGACATGTTGTGACCACAGCTGAAGAGATGCAGCTGTTTGTCATATCAGTCAGTGCCACACTACTTTTTTTCTTTTTTTTTTTAACAGGCTTTTATGCACAGTGACTCAAAGGAGAGCCTGTTACTAAGCTGTTTCAATGTCGACACTACACAACCTTTGTCCACCACCACTGTCAACGACAACGCTCCATCTCCAGCACTCAAGCAATTGTTTACAATTTCTATCTTGGCTGTGTAAAGGAAGCGTCACCTCAGAGGACACGGATGAAGGCAAAGTTCAATTTTGACCTCAGGATGAAGACAAACACATTCACCAGTGGAAGCCAGACAGTTTCTAAAAGCATGGTAATAGCATAGTAAAAAAAAAAAAGGCCCCCAAAACCACACTGATCCTGTTTGATGGAGATTTAGTCAACAGATAGGAAAGCTCTTGCTGGCAGGATTGCTGTGTCAAATAAAGAAACAAAACAAACAAGCGATTTCCACTCCGACTGATGTACGGCAGCCTGATCGCAGTTTAAAGACGTCCGATATCATTCTCTTCCCTTTAGAATGGAAAAGAGGAAACCTTTTTTCAAGCTCCTATCTGGCCCTCTGTAATTCTCAAAAATAGCAGCGATCCAGCAGAGATAACAGGAACAGAGTCGTTACAACTCCGACTCATGACAGGAAAAATAAAGATGCTCTCTCCCTCAGAGCTTGCAGGTAAAAATGTGGCCTTATATCAATGTTTGACAAGCAGTCATTTTACTGGGCAGTCAAACACACCAAAGTTATAGCGATATCTTGGATGGACAGTGGCTTGAATTTATGATTGACAACGAAGAACAAGGAGAAAAAGAAGGACCCAATAAAACAGAAGTCTTCAAAGGCAACAAGTCGTTTTTCATGTCAAGGTACTAGGAGGCATCTTTTTATTTATAATCATTTTGAATTAGGGAAGCCAAAGCCTTGTTTCGAAATGTAAACTCTTGAATCCCTTCCCCAGGAGAGAGTGGCACCAAGGTTATGAACAGCCCCATCAGGGTGTAATCATTGCAAAACACAGTATTTGGTTTGTCATGATTGAAACATCACTAAGTCTGCAACAAATCACAGTGATAAGGGAGGTTCCCTAAGTATTAGAAATACAATACTTTTGGTGCTACAATTAGCATAGCTGCTAAAACATGTGATTTATCGTGAGCTGAAGTTGTGACAGTTAGCATAATCAATACTGTTGGCACTTGAGCAACTCTCATGGCAAGTGCTACAATTGGCACAATATCTATCAATTACATGAGAGGTAACATTTGATTATGCATCATAGTTACTGGAATCCATATCCTGAGCATTAAGGTGAATATTCCTTTGGAGCCTGAATCCAACCATATTTCATCAACATGCGTTAGCAGGGTAAAGAAAATCTGCCCTTGGGCCTTCAGTTATTACAGTGCAGGCCTCTGTAGCTGAAGGTTAAAGGGAAATCAAACTGAACCTGTGACCCCTTGTGGCAGCCTGAACTAGATATTTTGCAATGGTGATGGCAAAAGCAACCGCCGTGCTCTAAGTCTAAAATGTTTAGATTTTCTCTCCTGATTAGTCCTGGGTGTTAGGGTCATTACATATTGCCTAGTTGGGAATAAGTTTTAACACTACAGTCATCCTCACATGGCTTGAAGCCAATGTGCAATTTGTCTTGTCATCAACACGTCATCAGTAAATTGTTGTCGAAGACAGGACAGTCGTCTGCCTGTTGGGCTGTGTTCAGATGGCTGGTCGGTTCACTTTACCATCAGAAGTCAGCCTCGTTTGTTGAAGATTTTTTATGGAATTGATTTGGTTGCACGTCATTATTTTCAAAGTGTGTGTTCACTAAAAGCCAGACATTGTTCCAACACCCAATGTATTCAGTTGTGCTTCTCAGATGCAACATATAGTTTTACTTTTAAAGCTGGGTCAGGCTAAATATTCCGCTAATCCAAGGAGCCCCAGTTTGGTAAAATCTAAAATGTTCGTGAAGTTTCCTTAATATTTGCCTGAAAAACTATCAAATTCCTTTGATGACCTAAGTACAGACAAGGTTGTGCTAGATGATCAGGTTTTGTCAGCTATCTGGAGACTATGTGACCCTGGCGTTTGCGGAGGTGCTGGAACCCACAGAAAAATGGTCTAATGTTAAATGGGATGGACTGACTGGCATAATTGTTGGGGAGGTTGCAGAAAGCATCAAGTCTGATCTTTCTGCAAGTGAAACCCGGGCATCCAGTCCACATGTGACCCCTCCCACAAGATTGCAGAGCAGAGGTGATATGTCTTGCTGCAGACATGGCTAAACACTTTTCCTTAAAGATGAGGGTATAAACACACACTTCAACAGTGCAAGGAGCACGCAGCAATGGCACAAACTTCATCAGGGGTGGGTTTTCTTTTTAACCTCATCCATACACACTTTGGAGCTCATCAACAACTCCACGGACAACCACCTTCCTGTCCTGTGAGGAGTCAGCTGATTGAATGCCACACCTGGATGAAAATGATGTGTCTGACCGTCAAATACTTGTTAACACATTTTGCCTACAGAGTAGTTGATCACTTGGATCGAAATTAATCAAACCACGAATCGATCCACACTTAGTTGCCACACTTGATTTCTTTGGGCTTCTCTAGAAGTCTTCCATTTTTCTTTATTCTGTTGCTGCCTAACCTAACATCTTCCAAACCAAACATTTATCAAGGTTTCAGTGTCCTATCACAATGTAAAGGTCCGACTCATTACTGAGCCGTGTTTGATTGCAGCATCTCTGCCCACAAATGAGCAGTTTCAATGGAGCAGCAGATGGCAGTTTGCTGGAGGCTTTCATGGAAGGGCCAGTCAATGTGCCTTTAGCCTTTCAGGCTCTATTTACAGACATGAGCAAGTGAGCCCGCGCATGCAAACAAATCTAGCAACAAAAGGGGAAAATTTTGCAACACTCTCGTGGTTCTGAGTGAAATAAAAAGCATTTATCGTTGGCCAGGCAAACATCCCCAGTATATTTTTTATTTTAGTTGCTCTGTTATTGTGGCCTGTCAGCACTCTGCAAAACAGGGAAAAATACAATTGCTTTCAAAAACTGTATCAAGTCAGGCTTTTGTCTCCAACGGGCCCCCGAGGCCAAATTGTCTCAGCTCGCGGCCTTGGTCTCCAACATTTGGGCAGTGTGTGCTTGGACTGTTCCAAAATAAAACAAAAAAAACATAAACCAGATAAAAAAGAATAACACCACTTGTTGTCTTTTAACTTCCCAGCGACCAAATTGCACTGGTTCTGTGTCACTTGGATTTTTTCTCTCCTTATGAGAAGAAATTCAAAACAGCGCTGCAAAAAAACATTTATTTGGTAATATTAAGCTCATGTATGTTGTCAGTGGATGGACTCTGCCAAAGAACTAAAGAGTTTGGTGTCATGGACGATCAGTCCGGAGAGTCCACTGTACAACCACAGGTCAGCCAACAATTCAAAAAACTGCAGCCATTTAAACAAATTCAGTTATGAGCAATGGCATCTGTCGAAGTTCCTGCACCTGCATTCATAACATTGCAGCTCAACCAATCAGAAATACTGACTTTCTTATCATTATACCAACAAATGTATGAGTTTAAAGCCAATGCAGCTTTAAATAAATTTAAAAATTAAACTCTCTCACTGAAATAAATTAAATTATTCCTTGAATAAATAACAGGCTCAGTTTAAAGGCGTCACAGGCACCAGATAGACAAAGGTTTAGCTTCATGCCACATCAGATTTACACCTCAGCTGGAGAGTGGTAAGATCTCGCTTCTTCAGCTAAAGAATTTACAAAGATATTCCGCTTTGAGTCCATTTTGCAAACTCATGATTGCAGATATTTTATGCTAATTTGTGAGCTATGACTTCGCCCTGCTTTCCTTGCATGATAACACAGGTAGTGCTGCCGTCTGTTGTTCAGTGGTGCTTTTCAGTCATATGCACTGTGAGCTCCATATTGGGTCTCTCCACACAAATTAGGCACAATGAATTTCTCATAACATTTTGCAGTTTTGGTAGCCCCGCCTGACTGCCCGAGTTGACCCCCCCCCCCCAGTTTCAGCACGCGCGGCACCATGTTTGATGTTTTTGGTCCACAGACAACATCAAAGTGAATAAAAACACATTCTAAGTGCTGTGTTGTTGCAATTGATTTGAATATACTATGACTACTCTAAGCTGCATGGTTTCACCTCCTAGTAATAGCCTTGGCTTTTTTCCCTTTTCATGCTATTATTATGAAAAGCACTTAGAGGGAGAGAGAGAGACAGAAAAAAAGAAGTTTCATTTTGCACTTTCTATATTTCTTTCAACAAAGAAGCTACTTATGAATATAGATGAGGCTGTTCCAGGCAAGTCGTAGCCGAGTGGCTTTAAAGAAAAGATTTTTATGACAATTCAGCAATCATTGCCAGCCTGAATCGAGTGGATATCTTCAGCTGTTGCACAGTTGGACGTCATCTGTCTTTCTTTCCCTTGAGCAGGGCTCACTTTTTGATTAGGCCCATTTCCCAGGATAAAGCTCTCTGCCATCACCACCACTAGAACCACTTGACTTGTGCTATTTTACCTGCTGGAGTCTCATGTTAATGCTCCTGTCAAGCTTTGCCTGTTCCTCAGATAACTCCAGTGTCACTTTCATCACAACGTATTCACTCTCAAAACAATGGTGCTTCCATGCAACCATCACACACAAAACAAAAGCAGGATCGGCATACAAACATACGGCAAAAACAAAACGTTAAGTAGCTCTTTTGAAAGGTCACAAATGTGGTGATTTGCAAGAAAAGGCTGGTACTGAGACCAACTTAATACCACAGACCCATTGAATGTTAACAAGGTGCAGAACCTCGCTGTTTTGACATTCAATATTGGTGTCGATGTCTTTTTCTCCAAGCATTGGTGCCTTAGTGCTACCTTCAGTAGGGACAGGATGTAGATTAAGCAGCTCTATTGGGTGCAGAAGACATCAGGTTCCCTGTGTGTGGTCAGTGCCAAAATCTGACTGACTGAATCCTCCTGGGACACTAGTCTGTAAGAATGATCTTGGACCACGGACACATTTTCTTGGAGCCTGTACAGTGACATTGGACCAGGAGACCCAAACAACACAGAGATAAATAGGCAACAGTGTGACGGAGTGCTGGTGGCTCATTTAGCAGAGTGATCAACTCGTGTTCCAAAGTTCGATCCCAACTGGCCTTTTTCATTTGTCACAATGTCGTTGGACACTGAGGCGGACACATGGTGTGTGAGTGCCTCATTTCGTTTAAGAGCAATGAAATGCATTGAGAATCTGATCATCCATATTTGTCAGTTTAAATTTATTGCTAGTTGTAGGAAACCAATATTTTGTATGAATGTGTTTTGGCCCTCTACTGTTCAGTTTTACCAACAACATCATCTGGGCCTGGTGAGAGCTCTGGTGAGCTGGATTTCACTCCATGTTTTACACCCCTGCTGTACAGACAGCTCAGCTTTAGGGGGAATTCAGGCTAGTATCTGCAACACGAAAACATCTCCATTTTCAAAAGGAGATCATTGGGAAAGTTAAAGTACCAAACTCTGAAGTACTCCTCTAACTGATTCTTCTATTCAGTTTCTGAAAAAAATTACTAAATAAATACTTAAAGCAAGTAACCATCTTATTAACAAAAAAACAGTCTTATCCCAGAACTTACCATGGGAGGTTTGAACCCTGCTCTGCAGCATAGGCCTCTGGTTCAAAGTGGGACTAATTATAGAAGTTAGCAACTGGGTAGAACGTCTACCAACCAGAGACTTTTGAAAGCAAGCCATTTTCATCATGCTGGGCAGGAACTCCTGCAATATATAGTCCAGAGGGAGTGAAGCCATTGGGGGTGGAGGGTGGGGGTGGGGGGCATAACGGTGCTATCATTTGTTATCACTGTATTGAGTAGAGAAATTATATCCTCACCACTACATCGCCAAGGGAGACATTACATACAGCAGTGTCATTGCTAAAAATACTGAGATCAGGCACTTCAAAGCAAAACCCCCGACCCTCATCACATCTCACAGGAGGGTGAGCAGACTTCACAATTAGCTCCCTGTTGTGTTTTGTTTTTTTCTTTTCTCCATGACTCAGTAATTTAACTGTTCATGGAGACAGCTAAAAACTAACATTGGCGACAGCTGAACTCATTCACCACCTCCACAGCTCAGGTAAATAACCCCAGTGTCCTTCCCGTGTCCCTTGCTGTGTGTGTGTGGACCGCATCAGCTGGCTATTGGACAAAGAAAACACTTCCTGCCCACCACACAACTGTTCCTCTGTGAAACCTATTTGCTGCCTCTGCCCAGATCACCTCATGCAGTTCAATTCACGGTCAAAGAACACAGCGTGGCGCGCACACTCAACAGCGAGTTAAGTGATGTGTAATCATATGCGCAAACACATGCACGAATGCATCTGACACCTGGGTAACTGATGCAATTTGAATATCAGTTTGCACTCGTATGAGCTGGTAATGAATTGACTGAGTGCAGGGTTGGTAATAAGGAGGAGCAGGTGCATCATAATGATTGTCAATGAGCCTCCAGGGCCCCACGGGGTCTCGCCTCCCCTGACTCTGTTCTTCACTCTTTTTAGCAGTTTAGTCTGGCATCTGTGTACAGCGTGTGCTACCTTTTGGGGGAGTTTTGCATTCAAAACTTCACCAAAAACAAACTGTTTGGAGCAGCAGTAGCCAACATGGGCTGTTTGGGACCTCCAGTCCATATTGGGTAAAGCTGTAACTGAGTTAAGCTGACAAGGCACTGGTCCCACATTACATTGAACAAAACCAGGTTACACCTTAGGCGGGTCATGAGCCTATATCACATGCATACATGTGGTACAACTTACAGCACTCTTTTCTCACTGCATTCAGCAGCTCCCGCACTTTACACTACAAGTGACAGTCACCTATTCTCACACACACACATTCATGTACTCACACAAGTTGCCTGCATGATGCCGAAGCCTTTTGGGAAAGCATGAAACTTGGGGACTGCGAGATGGGTCAAGCCACTACCCTTTTTATTTGGATTCACCCTGGATTCACTCTGTTAGTTAAGTCACAGCCATACATGTTTTTGGAGTGTTGGGGAGAACCTAAACAGGATGTTGAGGAAAACACTGCAAATTTCAGGCCTCCCAGGCCTGGACTGGCATGATGGATGTTTTCACTAGGGGAAGATGAGTGCTGACCACTGCCCAGCCATGGGGCTCCAATGACAAGACCAGTTGAGCAACAAATTTGCTCATCAAATAAACATGCATGATTGCATTGTACTGTTGAACTACAATGAGTGCCCTGTGGTTGTGGGATTCCAACAGCAAGCACAGTTGCAGATGACAGGATTATCTGACCAGCACATTCAGCACTGCTGAGGAATGTTTTGTATCCCCTAGAATCATTCAGACACCAAAATGGGACATAAAAGAGGTCACTGGGAATCTGACCAGTCTATCCAGTCAACTTCTCCTTGCTCACCTCTTCTATTTCCATCTGAAATTAGAGTCTGCTGGTGTCCAGGGTTAGAACTGAAACATCCACTGAGTTCGCTTGTATCAGCATTTGGAGTTAAACACCGAAGAACCTTGCAGGCTCAACAGAGTTCAGGCTCATTGTGTTGCCATAGAATCAAACGGAGGGCCAGTGATAGGTAGGAAGGCGAGGTGATTTGACAATGATGAAGAATTGAATCCCTCGGGGCACATGGGATGAGTTTATAAAGCAGCAGCTGACCTGGCCCCTTCGTGTCCTGCAGTTTTTTGATATTAAGCATTATTAAAGTCATCCCCCTTTCACAGTCGCTTCGCCAGACAATTCCTCCCAGATGTGGTTGCTCAGATGTGCATGTTTCCACTCCTGCCCTAGGACCCCGTCAAGCGATTCATTGCGGCACCCTGTGTTTCATTACTGGTGACAGATTTATAACCCAGGGCTGTAACTTCCACCAAATTTCAAAATAGCCCCAGTTCTGCTGTGGAATACAAAGTTTCACCATCGGTTAAGTTCCAGCGCCAGTTCCCCCTTTAAAGCTCGACAGGCTCTCAGAAATGCTGCTTTGAGGTGTTCACAGCCCCCTGCTCTAATTGTCGATTACAATTAGAGCTCCTGGCACCGTGACAGGACTTACTGCCATTTTACTTTTACCATTTTGATTGAAGTTTAATTTCTTTCCTATGAATCGGAGTGTAGCACTTCATAAGAATGGACCTTTTGAACTTGTGGGGACTAGCTGCTCGAAATAAATTGCCGACATGAAGTTAAAACATAAACGAAGGTCTGCTAACGTATGGTGTGTAAGCTTTTCAGTGTTACATTTTACATATGCAGCTCATTCGCTCACGCTGGTATCTCAACAGCATATTGAATAGAATGGAGCGGATTTCATTCCACAGACTGAACCATCTCATGGTAAACATGTTGATCACTGTCTATGGCCTCACAAGGTAATGGGCTAAAGTGTGGCTAAAACATTTACACTTCTGGAATATGGTTGAATTTAGAGGCAAGAACCTTTTTTTCGGCTGATCCAATAAGCATGACATTCTCCCTGCTCCAGGTCTGAAAGGTCAATATTACCATCAGCAAAGACATGATGTTCATTCATCTGTTCATCTTCTCCAGTCATGCTACTCCTCTCTCCATCAAAGGACCATTTGGTAGAGACGTGCATCACTTCTTATCCTGTCTCTAAAATTGTATAGCTAATACTGCCTGCGACTGATACTTTCTACATGCTTATGTGTTACAAAAGTAAGTGATAAAAGGAACCAGGAACCATGTTTGGCACTGTTTTTTGTACTTGTTGTATCACTTCAAAGAGGTGAAGGATTTCTCTTTCCATAACAGGTTTCGCTTGTGACCCCCCCCCCTTCCCCCCATAGAATAAGATAGACAAAGATGAATTTTTCATGTTTCTGTTTGTCGGAAAAGATCTTTTAGATTGTTCTCATAGGAAACCAATGAAGAACTCCCTGTTCCCTACTTTATGTCTGATATTCAATCAGTTCAAGTGACTCTTGACTCTGCATTCACATTATTAAAATTTCCCCTTCACATTGGCTCCCAGATCTCTGGCTGCATCGAGCCATCTCTTAGAGAAATTGTTGCCACTCCTTGTTCCTTATGCCATGATGGACATGATGTTTTCGTCACCAGGGTGACCTGGGGGCAGCCAGTGGCGTGTCGGTCAGTTTGGGTCATGGGACAGGGACCTGATGCTGCGAGGTCTTCCATCAGTGTGGGAGCCGATGCTGCCTGGAACACTTGTTTGGAACACAGCGCAGATGAAAGCCAAGCCAGTAATGACAGACAAATTAGGTCTGGGACAGGGCGGAGATGGAACCTGCAGATGTGCGCGCTGTCCGCTTCCAGACATAAAAGCTGTTGCGGCACCCAGATTGAATTACATTACTCATTTACACGGAACCGCCAGAGAACACCCCCACCCCCCTCTCTTACACCCTTTTATTTATTTATTTTTTATCTGAGTAGGCTTTTGCCACCGGACAAAAGGTCCACTTTATGAGCTAGGTGCTTTACATGGAGAACAGATGCCAGGCAAGGTGAGTTTTACACACCTCAGTGATTCCTTAAGCCTTCCATCAGCCAGCGCATGGCTCCGATTACCCGCAGCCTGGTCTCACTGCAGAGCCCTTCTGGTCAACGTGACAGTCGGAGAACAGGTGCTGGAAGTTACTCAGCAAACGTCCAGCTTAGGAGAGAAAGAGAGGGATGGACTACAATCAAACAATCTCATCGTGTAGTTCTTTTCACTGATATTATTTTCCTCGCGGTCAACTTGAAATCTTGTTTGAGTATATCTAGGCCAGCACAGATGGCCTTGCTGGCCCATATATTTATGATGTAATCAAAGAATCCAAGGCAGATAATTAGCATATTTCTGCATAATTAATGATGTGTTTGGCACCCGGTCTTACCCAGGGGTAAGACCAGTCCAGCTGTGAGGGCTTCAGACCGCCGTAGCTCTGAAATGTTTCTGTTAGTGGCTCCAGGGAACAAACAGCAGCAGTGACAAACTTGGGTGGACGCTGTGTCAACCCCAGATGGACACAGACTGGGGACAATGGGCCACAGTGAATGCGACACCCACGCACTCCCCCCATCCCCTCCAAACCCCACCTCTCTTGTCTTTCTGCTTCTGATTTGGATAGGGAAAAAGCTTAAAGCAAAGCGGGCATACAGGAGGTGTCTGCTGGAAGGAATGAAGTCAGCCGTTTTGATCAGTTAACGGTTTTATGGAATGGTGGGCGCGCCTGACCACAGTCTGCCGTGGGATCAAGCACATGACATTTGCCTAATTAACTCGGGCCACCGGTGACGAATCACTTTTTTTACTGTGGTGGCGATGACCCGCTGAAGATGTTTGCCGGGCTCGAGCCGGCGCACGAGCCATCATTAGAGGAGAAGCCCTTGGCGATTCTCTCTCCCCTGGCCTGTCATATTAGGAGCTTTCTTTTTTTCCTGTGCTCTCTTGTTCTTTCTAACTGCAGATCTTTGAGCAGATCATCTGAAAAAGTTCAGGATGAGGGCAGCAGACGATTATCAGGGTGCTGTATGTGCCTTTTTCCTCTCTCCCCCCATATCCAGCTCCCAAACGTTATGTGTGCATAAGGCTATGCGAGGTGCACAAGGATCTCAGCACAGAGCTGCTGCCTGAAAGGCTGTGTGACATCAGGAAAGAAACCAGAGATTTCCTCTGCTGCTTTGTGACTTCAGAAGTCTTGCAGGTTTAGAATGAGAAAAGACGGTAATAGAAATGTCACTGACGTGAGCTGGAATTTGAGGATAACCTGGAGAGGAAGCGTTGCCATTCAGATAAAATGACACACTTAAGGGAGTTGGAGTTGGAATGTCTGGTACAAATCAGGCTGAGCCCACCGAAGTTAGTACTTTGGATTACACTTGGAGAAAAAGGAAGGTATTTTCAGGGTGAATTGCCAAAGTTAGACATAAAGAAGCCAAACTTAGAGTTCTGTCCTTTATTCAGTTTAATAAGTTGTCATCACTTTTGTAGATTTACTGAATTAAAACTGACTTATTGGTGGTTTTATTGATGATGTTCATTGAATAAAAAAGTGTTTTTGAAGGACAATCAGCCCAAAGGACACAAACGTGAGGTTCCAAACATTGTGGAATGAAAAACTCCTAAAGTCTTTGAAAAAGTCTTTGTTCTTTTGTATCTGTGACCTTTATGTAACCGGGTGGTATGTTGAGGGACCACTTTGTGCACAGTTTGTGTGGGGTGTTAAATGTAGTACCGCCGAATGGACACCAGGGGGAGTGTCACGTCGATGAGTCTTGC
>JASSRZ010014408.1:0-26494 GCA_032164315.1 Malacoctenus gilli | reverse complement strand
CGTCGTCTTCTTTTTCTTCTTCTTCTTCTTCTTTGTCTTCTTCTTCTTCTTCTCCTTTGTCTTCTTCTTCTTCTTCGTCTTCTTCTTCTTCTTCTTCTTCTTCGTCTTCTTCTTCTTCTTCTCCTTCGTCTTCTTCTTCTCCTTCGTCTTCTTCTTCTTCTTCTTCTTCTTCTTCTTCTTCTCCACAGAAATTTCCGGAAACACCTTCGGATGGTGGGCAGCCGCAGGATGAAGGCGCAGAGTAAGTCCCGCCCACCGGCCGCCTGCACGCGTACGTCGACGTCGGTGTGTTTTCATGCATTCGCCTCGACGTGACGTCCGTTCCGTCATCACATCCCGACCGCGGCTCGTCTGGCTTGGTCTGCGCTTTGTGCATGCGGCAGCAGGACTGTGCACGTGCACATGCACGCTCACAGGCAGCTGGTGACATGTTCTGGTTTAAAATGCACTGCTGGAGGTGATTCAGTGAGTTTAATTTATAGTTTTTAGACCGTTTGTGTCTGGAGACGATTCATCTCATCGCTGTGAAGCAGTTCCTCTTCTCCTCACAAAGTTGGACGAGCAGTGCAGCGCTTCTCAAAAACAGGATCTTGCCTCATTTAAATGAAAAAAACAAAAAAAACCAAACTCGCTTTTAATCCGTTTCCCGATAACGAAACGTGTGGGTGAAGGACGAAAATTTGGGCCGCGGCCAGAAAACGGTGCTAATTGTGTCGAGGTCGGCCTGAGGTTGTTGCGTAACGACAAGAAAGATCCTGTCCGAAAACACAATTAGCCTAACGACACGGCGCTGCTCCGTGGAGCTCCTGGTTCTCTAATTGAGACGCAGATTGCAGCCGTTTTCGCTGGAACAGACTCCAGAAACATCCTGTCGCGTCAGCGTCTGTGAGGAAATGTTGCAACTGCACCCAAAAATCCACAGATTGGGTCGGTCTTTAAAAGATAAAATCTAATTTTTATTAATTTTCCTTTTTAATCGAAATAAAAGGACTCAATAAAACAGTCTAACAAGGAAATCTTCAAGTAAAGATGAGGTTTTCTTAATAGAGTTATAAATAAATTCAAACTTTGAGCCAATCGAAACAGTTTCCACGTAATTTCCCAAGATAAAAACATTTTTTTCACTTGTCTAATTATTGTTACTGAGTGCTGAACAGAATTTTTAAATTAAAATGAATTAAAAAATAAATAAAAATAATAAAGACAAGTTGGGAAACACATTTGTGTGTATATGATATATGGAAAAAATATAAAAAATACGTCTTTGACTTCTTTGGGTCAGGAAATAAATAAATAAAGAGTAAAAACTGAATTAATAAATCTCATACATTCAAACTGTCTTAAAGACAAATGTGTAGAAGCCTACAAAAGCAGGAACAAAAGCAACTTATCTGAAATCGTTAGTTTGGATGAAAAAGTTTCTTTTATTTCACCTCCGTAACAGTTTGTGCACCAACAAGGCCGAACAGAAACACTCGAATCACTCGACATGTTCTCCACTCGCTGGGTCAACGAGTGCCGCCCTCTGATTATCGGAGGTTAATTGCCCTTCAGAGTGTGTGTGTGTGTGTGTGTAAGAGTGTGTGTGAGTGACTTTTTTCCCTCCGTCGACTCCATCAGCCTTCGCCGACCGCCGAGCCAAGAGCTTCAGCCGCTCGTGGAGTGACCCCACCCCCGTCAAGCCCGAGTCACTGCATGACTCCAGAGACAGTGAGTGCGACATCTCACACACACACACACACACACACACACACACACACGCTCAAACATTTTCTGGTGTATTTTTAAGTGGAACCAACATCGAGCCTTGTGGAACACCACAATCAATTTTATTACCATTTAAGTGATTTTTTTTACTTTCAGTGAAACAAAATGTTGGTCCCAGAAACTGTTTGTAGTTATATGCTATGAAAACATCATACAATAATTCATTTGAAGTATTTTTTATCAGAAAAAGACTTTGAAATGAAGAAGATTTGGTTCACTAGCGATTTATAACCGTTTATTTTCGGCATCTTTGTGATGCTGAACTCTGGTTGTGTAAAAAGCTCTATTTGATCCAGTTGAGTTTGAGATTATCAAAAGAAAGCTGGCTCTGGTTTTGAGCCCTGTGGTCCGCCACACATTATTCCAAGATAATTCGTCTCATTCGTTTCTTAATCTTCTGGCACGAATGTACCGCGACGCACGTATCATCGAGGATCCCGTGCTGTTGACGCTCGCCACACGTCTCGCTCCAGACTCACTTGACTCCCGTTTAACCCAGACTGACAGACACCCCGACACCGTCTGCGTCGTCTCCCTGTCGTCTCCGCCCGTCTCCGTGTGTCTGGGGCTCGTCTGTTTGCAGTACTCCGTGTACCCGGCTGTGCTCGTCCTCACACACGGCCGCCTTCATCTTCCAGCCTGTCGTCCATCTGCCCGTCGCTTTGTGTGTCGTGTCTGTCTGTGTGTACCTGGACGAGCCCGTTATTGTGTCGTCTGGCTTTAACTCCTCCTCCTCCCCCCTCCTCCTCCCCCCTCCTCCTCCCCCCTCTGCACTGGAAAACAGAGTAACAGGTGCAGCTCTCGAAAAAAAAACCCGAGGCAGCTCGCCCACTTCCTCTCTAATCTGGTTTGTGCGCTCGCCTTTCATCTGGGCCTTTGTTCCCTCGCGTGAGCCAGGTGGCGAGCTGCAGACCTCCTCAGGGACCCTGGATGAAGGGCTGGACGAGGACGCCGACTGGGAGGAGGAGCGCGACACGGAGCGATCGGCCTGCGAGGGCGACGACTTCATCCCCCCCAAAATCATGGTGAGAGCAGTCGAGGAAGATTGACCCGGCAGTCGCGCGGCGTTGCCTGATGGACTCGCTGTCGCCCGCAGCTCATCTCCTCGAAGGTCCCGAAAGCCGAATACGTCCCCAACATCATCCGCCGGGACGACGCCTCCATCATTCCCATCCTCTACGTGAGTAGCGGCCACCTCGGACGATGTTTTTGAGCGCTTCGAAAGAACAAATTACAAAATGAATCTTCCGTCTTGTTAAATAAACAACCACAGAGCAAGAATGTTTCTCCAGGTCTGAACCATTTCCCGTTAGTCCATCCTCTTCCGCCCGCGGCGTTGGGCTTCACCGGGCCTCTCCAGGCGCCATTAGTTCCAGTTTGAGGTGGTCTCGGTACCAACTAAAAGCCCGCATGGTCCCCAGCAGGACAAGTTCTCGAAAGTTCTGTCGTGATCGTGGAAACCAACCGCCGAGTCTCTTTATCCGACGCCGGGTTGGTTTTGGGCAGCTGCAGCTTTTCACACATCAGCAAGGAAAGAAAAGTGTTTAATTTGTCACCGAGCTGGTTTCGAACCCAAGACGGACCCATTATTTTAATCGTGTAATGACGAAGCAAAGTAGTGTGAAATTACTTAAAAGTTCGACGATATCTGGAAAGTTTGCGGGGCTTTTTTTAACGTTACAATTTCCCGCAACAATAACCAAGATCAGGAAGAAGATTCATGGGATGAAGCGGAGAAAACACGTTTTTATCATAAAGTTTTAGTAAATTATTCTGTTCTCAGAATTATAAAAAAGGCACTTTTTCTTGAAGAACCTGCTCGCTGCGGCAGTACTCGCGTCCGACGGAGCAGTTCCTAAAAAAGTACCTGCTGACGGTGATCGAGTAGAGTCAGCTGGAGTGACGCTGAAGAGGAAACGCCTCGTTTTAAAGCGTCCGAACAAAAAACATTCGCCGATTCCGTTTCGCTCTGTTTACATGTTGGATCGTTGTTCGTCGCGCTTCAACCAAACTTGAATCCTGCCCTGATTTCTCTTTCAGGACCACGAACACGCCACGTTTGACGACATCCTCGGTGAGCGCCGTGTTTTCTCTTGCTTCAAACGTTGACGCTCGAGTGTGAGAACGACTCTCGCAGGCGATGTGGGAAAAAAACGATGAGGGTGGAATAAGTTTGAGCTTGCTGGAGCATGACTCAATGTTTGTGTGTGTGCGCGCGCGCGTGTGTGTGTGTGTGTGTGTGTGTGTGTGTGTGTGTGGAGTGAGGGCCAATTTATAAGTCTCACCATTATGGCTTAGTGGGAAAAGTGACACCTTCCTCCTTCTCTCTCTCTCTCTCTCTCTCTCTCTCTCTCTCTCTCTCTCTCTCTCTCTCTCTCTCTCTCTCTCTCTCTCTCTCTCACTCTCCCCCCCCCCTCCCTCCGGGACTGTCTCCCCCCCAGAGGAGATTGAGAAGAAGCTGACGGCCTACCGGAAAGGCTGTAAAATCTGGAACATGCTCATTTTCTGCCAGGTGAGCCACAAATAACGACGCGACTTCGCCAGGTCAGATCTCCCTCCAAATGAGGAGTTACCGCGAGTTAGTTTGACTCTCCATCACCCGGACGTAGACCTGACAGACTCTCTTAAAAGGCCAGACTCGAGTGTTTAGCTTTGTTTCTGGATCACAGAGTCAACAGATCGCAACGGGTCCTCGCGCCTCCCTTCACTCGATGTGCAAAACCTGATCCAGAACGCAAACGATCCTTTCTCCTCCTCCTGCTTCTCGACCCGTTGCTATTCCCGCCCGGCTGCAGGCCGCGCTCCTTCGCCCTGCCGCTGAATAATGCAACGCACCTCCCCTCCCGCTGCCTCGATGAAACATGAGGCATGATAAATATCAGACCTCACGTTTTCGCCTCGCTGTTTTCATGCAAAGAGAATTTAAACGACTCGAACTTACGGACGGCGGCTGCTCCTCAGACGGGACTTTCGTTCGGACTTCGACGTGATCTGGGGGGTGAATTTTTCACCGCCAGCGTTTCGACTTTGAACAGACACACACGTCTGTCCACAGGGGGGGCCGGGACATCTGTACCTGCTGAAGAACAAGGTGGCCACCTTCGCCAAGGTGGAGAAAGAAGAAGACATGAGCCAGTGAGTTCGCGTTTGATGTCGCTTAATGGCACCTGGTGATCATAAATACTCGTTAGGAGCCTCATGATGCTGCTGTTATACTCACTATCGCCACCAGGTGGCACTATAGCAACGAATTTATGCTATCTTAGCTGTTTCTTCCCCTCATTGCTACGTTCTTAAGAAGTTTGACCACTAGAGGTCACCATAGAGACTTCCCTAATTAATACTGTATTTATACTTCATGTCGGTCGACTTGCGTACACAAACTTTTTATATTTACCACTCTATTTCCCACGTTGCTGTTGTCAACATGACTCTGTCCACTAGAGGTCATCGTTCGTCACTAACAAATACTTTAAAGGCTTTCAGGAGCACCTAACTGGCAGTACTCGTTCGGACGTTTGATGTATTTGTACTTAAAGTCCTTTTTCACTGCTGCTGTTAAATCATCACCGGACAAACACTTTGTGATATAAACTTTAGTCCATTTCTTTACACCAGTTTTCTTCACTTCTGTTGCCGTCATAAACACCACGGCCACTAGAGGTCACCATAAATCACCTGATACTTGTTTTTCTTATTTGACTAAAATAGACTCGACTTTTCTTTACCTGCATGCAGAGACTCACCTGCTGATTCGGACACAGTGGAGCCTCTTTGCGTGTTGCCGTCCAAACGAACTTTGACCCCTCCTCTCTGACCCCTCCCCTCCTCCTCTCGCCTCCAGGTTCTGGCGGCGGCTCGGCAGGCTGATGAGCAAACTGAACCCGGAGCCGAACCTGATCCACATCATGGGCTGCTACGTGCTGGGCAGCGCCAACGGAGAAAAGGTAGCCGCACCCGACAGAATGCGGGACCGGGACCTTTAAAACGACTCGCTGCTTTTATTTTGAAGGGGCTGTTGTGTCGCCGCCAGTGTTTGGCTTCACTGGAGCACAGAGATGCTCCAGAACCTTCTGTCAGCTGCGTGTCCTGATTCTCTACCGCAGAGTCTTACTGTGCATGTTTCGCGCACACAGTTTCCTGCATGCGAAGATAAAATAACGCACAGGAAAAGTGTTTATTTTTATATACGTGTGTGTATTTATAAACCTCAGAGGCCAGAGCGCAAATGCTGACGACACCAGCAGCCTCTGCAGCTTCACTGCAGCTCTGATGCTGCTGTCAGGCTGCCACGCAGCACAGAGGGGTGGTGGAGGAAGGAGGTGGTGGTGGTGGTGGTGGAGGTGGGGGGAGGGGAGGGGAGGGGAGGGGAGGGGAGGGGAGGGAGGGGGGGGAGGACAGAACAGGACACGACCAAGCGTTTGAATGACAGGAAAATAGGACTCCTTGACACCCACTCAATTAATCCACACACACACACTTGCTCTCGCTGTCTCTACACACTCGCAGGTTTGCACTCACACTCCTCGAACAGCCCCACCGCGACCCCTCCACTCAAAGACTGACTCACACACACACACACACACACACACACACACACATGCTTATATATGTGCAGACAGACGCACGTACAGCATATGCACTCGCACACATGCCCACACACTGAAATATTCATTCCCCGCCTGTGTCGCCCCGTTTTTAAACACGCCGTGCTGCCGCGATCGCTCGCTGCTCCGTCAGCGGTCGCAGAAACTCACCTGCAAGCTCGAGTGAAAAGGTTCGAGGGGCGGACGAACGAGTTAAAGACTCCCGACGGCGGCGTTTACAACCTCAGAAGCAAAAACCGAGCTCAGGAGGAACCAAACAGCTTCAAGACAACAAGATAAAAGCTGTTTTTTCGACAGAATTGCTGCATTTTCTCTCATTTTGATGATGTTTTTGTTGGCTGGGTTGAGAGAAACGGAGAAGTTGGAACAGTGCGAGTGAATGAAACGCAAAACTCTCCTCAAGTTTGACAAAACCGACAACGAAAGTCCCCAAAAAATCACAGGAAAGGTTTACGAGCGGGAATATAAACACCGAATCCTCAAAACTTGGTCGGGCGGACCAAACGAGCACGTTTCGTCCAAGAGAGACCCGGACGACAGCACGTTGTCATGGTTACAGAGACGCAGCATCACGGACCACAGCGTGCAGCACGTTCGCCTCGGTCGCCGTCAGACCCGCGACCTGCAGGATCTCGGCCGTGACGGCCGCCCTGTTCGGCGAGGGCTGAGGCGGAGAAATAGCTCGTCCGCTGCGTTTCGCAATTTTTCCCACCCGCTGCTGCCTGCGTGCGCTCCTGCAGGCGCGGCTGGAGAGCGCCTATTAATAGAGCGGCTGGCTGAGTTCCCTCGGCGAGGCGCTGCGCTCACTCGCCGCCGTCCTCATGACGCCAGACGTCAGCGGCCCTTTTTTTTTTCTGGTTCCAAAGGTGAAAAACTGCAGGTCACATTCGTCAGCTTCAACGCTCCAGAACGGGGAAAGTTTCTATTCCAGACGCCAGGAAACGATTCCGGATGGAAATTTAGACTCTAATTTCAATCACATTTAAGTCTCTTTTTGAGTTTTTCTTGAATAGAATCAAACAAGTCGTCCTGAACTGACCGTTTCAGCGATAAAGGCTTTAAAAGCAGGATGCAGCCGCAGCTGACAGACAACAAGCGCTTATTTCATCAGCTTCACCTGGAAGGAAATGTGCTGCAGAGCAAACAAACAAACAAACAAAGTCCAAAACAGACAAAGCTGCTCGGGAGCGGAAACGGAGGAGCTTTATCGCGCCGAAACAACATTTCAATGAGGAGCGAAAGGCACCGGCTGCAGTGTTCCGCTCTGGTCTGTTAAGAGGCTTCAAACTGAGTTTAAGCAGCGTTTCGTAGGCAGAGTTTATCTGCTGTCTGCGAGGCTTCAGCAGGAGGAAGCGTCCGCGTGGGTTCGGGTGCCTCCGAGGGACAGAAAGACTCTTTTTCGGTGCGCGAGGCAAAATCGAGCGTGCGCGGTTGGACGGCTAATTGCAAAAAAAGTCTAAACGAGCTTCCAAACTGCAAAAGTTCACTTGTTTTGTTAGTTTTAGGTCGATACGTTGTGCTCAAATTTGGTCTGTTTGATGAAGCCTCGACACGGCTGACCCTGCAGCTCCTTGGAGGTCCTCCCCGCCTGCAGGGGGCAGTAAGCGAGGCCCCTCAATGAGTGCAAACCACATAAAGCCTCGTCTGACCCAGATAATAATGAAGACACCCAGATTTTCGAGAAAGCCCCTCCCCCAGCAGCGGGACCCATTACTCGCCGCGAAGCCCCTCCGTCACCGCCGCCGCCGCCGTCTGTCTTACTGTCACCTTCCGCCGCCATATGGCGCCGCTCGCTGGCGGGCTCTGCGGGGACGCGCTGCAGAGAAAATGCACACCAAGAGGTTAAACGTCGTTTCAGCCATCAGCTTTTATTGAGGTCAAATCAGACGAGGTCGAAGAATCACTCAGAGACCTTCCAGTGCTTTTATTTTGAAGGAGCGTTTTGGTTTAGTACCCTCATAATTAAAGAGTAGGAATCGGAGTTCTTTTGCATGAATTGGTCTTGTTAATGTACTTTTCCGTATAAATAGCTGGAGTGCATCCGTGATCAGATGGATTCTTAACGGATTAAGTCCGTTCATTCTGGGTGAGTTCCGGTCGGGTCACGTCAGGTGACGTCTCGTCGAGCTGACGTCACGTTTTCGGGACGCATCGGAGCGCTCACGTGCTCATTTTACTTTTCTAGACATGAGTTGTTGGATTTTTTTAATTCAAATTCGAGACTTTGGAGTTGTTGAAGGCTCAACGATCATCTTCTGAACCCAGGTGATGAAGGAGGAAGAGGAGGAGGAGGAGGAGGAGGAGTTGCCCTTCCTCCCCTGTGATCCGCCCCTGCAGCACTTCGCCCCGGTGCAGCTTTTACTCACACCAAGGCGCGTCCACGCGGACAGAAACCAGTCGCTATAAGTGCCTTCGCTTTTTTGTTCCGCTCTTGAAGCCTTAAGTGGCACGTTGACCTTTCCCACGCGCTGCACGCGCGTGCGGCTGCGGGGCGTCTCCGCGCATCGCAGCTCCGCATCTCCGCTTTGTTTGCTCCTGCTGGTGTCGAGAACAGAGTGTCCTCCTCTTCTCTAACTCCCTCTCTCTCTCTCTCCCTCCCTCCCTCCCTCCCTCCCCCGCAGCTCATCCAGACTCTGAAGAGGCTGATGAGACCCTCGTCGGTCGAATTCAAGTCCCCGCTGGAGCTGTCGGCGCAAGGTGAGCGCGCCGCCGCCGCCGCCGCACACGCTCGTCCCAGCTGCGCGTTTGAAGAGACGCACTTCAGCCTGCGCAAAAACGTACAAACTCTGTCGCGCGCGTGCGGATCGAATGGAGGAGCCCAGCTGCACGCGCGCCGAATGTTAATCGTGGCCATTAATCAACGCCAGCGAGCCGCTGGGCGGTGGAGCGGCGGACGCACAGGTGTGAGCGGCGCCGCGCCTTCCGCGCGCGGCCCTCATCAGTCTTCCTCCGCGCATCGAGCGCCGCCGCCGCGCTAATTATTTTTCTATTAAGATGTCATTATCGCCTCCGTGCGCGCTCCCCGTCCCGCTGCTGACCCCCGCGCGCACGCGTACCTCGGTCCCTCACGCCGTCACCCATAACACGCGCGCCGTGTTGCGTCACCGGCGTCTCCTCGGAGTCGTGGCGACGTCGCCTGCCGCTGCGCGCCGAACTGCGGCGACGCGGGGATGGGTTTTTTCCAGGTCATCGGTCAGAAGGTATTAGATTAAAAAGCATTAAGAGGGAGGTTTTAAAGAGGCCTGCCCACACACACACACACACACACACACACACACACACACGAGCGCAGTGATTAATGCTTTTAAGCGCTCCCCTTCTTCTTCCTTCAGAGGGGAAATTGTGTGTTAACATATGGACGCGTTGACTTTGACTTGGATCAATCCGACGTCCCTGAAGGAATATTCGTCGTGCTGAAAGATAATCAAAGCCCCCCCCCCCTCCCCACACACACACACACACACACACACACACTTCCCCAGCAGTCCCAGTCCGCTCCTGCTTCCTATACATTTAAATTGGCTTCTTTACTGCGTTTGCTTCAGCTGGGCTTCGTTTTCCGACACGCAACGTGTGATTTCGGCCCGTTTTATTGACGACAAACACACCAAGTGCGACTCTGACTCATAATTCCTAATTTAACGTCTCCAGCGTGGAGATGTTTCTCTCCTTCCAGTGCAGTTTGCCCTGAACCAGTTTAGACCAGTCTAAACCAGCTGAAACGACCGAGGACGGGGTGAAGGACGAGCCCGTCCCCCCGCCCCCCTTTTCCTCCGGTGACTGATGGCGCCGTGACACAAAGTCGATCGGGACAACTCGGCGACCCACATCCCGCTCGCTCCGCCGTCAGCAAAGCCGACCGCACGTCCGCTTCCCGTTCGATGCTCCGCTGCTCTTTCGCTGCGTTTCCTTCAATCCGGCTCGGCGCCGCATCGGGAAAAAAAACGGGAGAAGCGGCTGATTGCGTTTAACCGGAGAAGGAGTCACGTTTATGATCGTTGAAGTGACGTTTAGGCTGCGATTTGACGCACCCGAAGCTGTAAAGTAGCCGAAAGGTGAGCGGTTAAAGCGACGGCGGCGCGTTCGAAGCCTCAAACGATCCGTTTCAGACTTCGGTTGGAGGAAAAAGCGTAACGAAGCAGCAGCTTGAGGAGGAGGAACGCCGGAGGAAGCGCCGCCCGTCCATCCGTCCGTCCGTCCGCCGTCCCGCTGACCTTCTCCCTCTCCGTCCCCCCCCCCCCCCGTCCCCCCTTCAGGCAAAGAGATGATCGAGATGTACTTCGACTTCCGCCTGTTCCGCCTGTGGAAGAGCCGGCAGCACTCCAAGCTGCTGGACTACGACGACCTCTTGTGACGCCGCCCGGCGCGTGTCGGCTTGTTGGCGAGTCTGAGCGCGCCGCTGGGCGCCGGGGAGGCTTGAAGACGGATCTCCCGCTCTCTCTCTCTCTCTCTCTCTCTCTTTCGCTCGCTCCGGCGGAGCAGCACCGCCGGCTGCGGAGCCGGAGCGCCGTCAGCGGCAGAAGCATCGGCTCTGGGGGTTTTTTTTCGGTTTCCCGTCCGGAGGCCGGCGCGTTCCTCTTTTTGCCCGTCCGGAAGGACGAGCCGCTGGTGGCGCCGGCCCGGGAGCCGACGCCGGTGGATTTCCCTCTCCCGCCGTCAGCTGAGCTGTCGGAAGCCCGACGGACGGAGGGGACGTTGGCTTTTTTTTTCAGGTGTGGAAGTAGAGCTCATATGTACATAAACAAGCAAGTGCTTACTGGGAGTATCGGTGACTAGATCTCCGCGCTTTTCGTGTGAAACTCCAGACCCGCGCCGTCGTCCTCCGGAACCTTGGAGCTGTCTCTTTAACTTAGCTTTTCCCAGATCCATGTTCTCGTCCCGACTGTTGTATTAACTCAGGTTGAACCGCCGCGTGTTTTTCTACTAGGAACTCTGTCCGTCCTCCGAACTGTAGACCCCGCCCCCCCTCTAAACGAAAGGCCTTCATGCTCCGCGCGCCGCCATCTTCAGTGGACCGTAACGACCATCAGGGATGTCGCGTCTTTATTCTCGTGCGAAGGGCCGTAGCCGCGCCGCGCCGCGCCGGCGCCGTGCCTCGCAGCCGCGTTCACGCATGTTTCGTCACCGTTTTCGAGCCGCCGGGTCTTCGGGCTCGCTTTTTTTGTGTTGCGTGCGCGCGCGCGTGTGAGTGTGTGTGTGTCCCAGCAGTTGCAGGCTGAGACTTTCTATAGCGAATTTAACGAGACGTAGAGAAAAAAACATATTATATTTAGTTTCTTTATACAATTTACTCACATTTTTAGAGAATTTCTTATTCAAATCTCGACTTGAATCACTCAAAGTAGCAGCAGAGTGAGCTACTTTTTCCTCCCTTCTCATTGTGATTCATTTTATATTATGCGTATATAACCAGTGCTGTTTACAGAGAGTTTCATACTGTTACATTATCGCTTCAATACTGAACGTTTCTGACATGTATCTTCACGTTTTCCTTCAAGTTTCACGTCTTTTCTGACATTATTTACGAAATGATGGAAGGATTTCTTCTCGTGACTTTCCCGACGCGCGGAACGGCGGCTCTGACGTTTCCCCAGAGCGCCGCCGCGACGCCTCTTCCTTTTACCCCGCCGGACCGCCGCGGCCTCCTCGTCTCTCAGCGACGCCGCTTCGAAATCCCAGGTCTGGGTCGCCACGACAACAGCATCAGGCGATAACCGCCGCATCAAGAAGGCAAAGCGGTAGCGCTTTTAAATAGACACATTTTCTAACGCAAAATAGCGACGATTTAAAAAAAAAAAAAGAAGAAATCACGGCGTGCCCCTTTAAACGTGACCTGACAGGCGTTTCCTGCCGTCTTGAACCCTTCTGGGCTTTTCTAACTTGTTTTACAGCGACGACCGGGACCCGCGGCGCCGGCGGCGACGAGAAGTCTATTTTTTTAAAGCAAGGGCTGATCCCAGAACAGCGTAGAGCCGCCGAAACGCTCGCAACTAATCCGACTAACTTTGAACCAACACACGGAGCTGCTTTCAGGAACGCGGGGGAGGGCGCGGAGAAAGCTGCCGAGTCAGCGCGCCGCTCGGACGGCATGAGTGACATTTACATCGCTTCATCTCGCGCTTGTGCTGAGGTGGCCATGTCCCCTATTATACACCCCTCCTCTTCCTCCCTCCTCCTCCTCTTCTTCCTCCTCCTCCTCGCTGCACAGATCGAGACGGACAATTTTTTCCGTCCCGTCCCGAAATGCTTCCTGACCTCTGTGACCCCGGCGTCCCTGCACGCGCCGAAGCGGGCCACCGGGTCGCCTCGCCGCGTCTCGGCGCATCCTCGTCACGTCCCGTCACGCGTCGTCGCCGCCGTCGTCAAACGTGTCCAGTAGCCGCCGCCGCCGCCGCCGATGAACTCGAGCCACCGCGTCCAAAGCGGGCGCTTGAAAAATCTCCTTTTAGTGCCGGCGAGGATGTAAGACATTAAATATTAGCGGGGTCTGTGTTCAGAGTGCCGTTTTATAGTGTTACTGCTTTTTACTGAGGGCAATAATTGACTGCTGCCGCACGGCCAAACAGGCTTTTGGACCGAAGCCCTTCGGGAGGACGAAGGACGAGCGAGACGCGACATTGATGCCGTCCTCTTCGTCTGCTTTCGACGACGGGACTCTGCTTTGCTTTCTGTCTCTACATGACCGTTGTGCTGCGTTCACAGTCGGAAACGATGCTTTTTTTATGGCTTCTTATCTGATATTTACCACATTTAGAGTGGGAATCGCCTTGGCTACCTCACCGGCTTCGCTCTTTCGGCTCCATTACGTGAAAAATGTTGCATTTTATTGAAAAACTTTATGCAACACGCGGCTAAATTAACAGTAAACACTGAAACATGTAGTTTTATCTTCCTACGTTGTGGTTAGAAAGGTGTATTTTCTCCAAAATCCAAAGTATTATGAGTAATATCTTATAGAGTAACTTGAAACTAACAAACTAGTAAATGATTCGTATTTCTTGATCAGTTAGACAAAGTTACAGTGAAATTTTCCCGTTTAATTGTCATCGAGCTCATCTTATCGCCTCATTGTACTTCTTCTGCTAAAAGCACACATTAGAGCATTTTCCTCCCAGTGACATACAGACGATAGAGCATCTTCCTCCCAGAACCAGTCGGATCCAAACCACTTCGGACAGCTCAGCCGATGCAACGCGGAACTACCAGATCAGAAGCCATCAGGAGTGTGCGGTTTTTTTTGTGCCGTTCGGACATGAAAACCGCTGTCGGCGGATGGCGATGCCGCAAAGTAGCACGTGTCACGAGATCACCGCCAGACTCGGTGTCGATCATTTGTACCGCCGCCGAGGGGGCCGCCCGCTCGCTCGCTCGCTCGCCGGCGCTCCGGACCGGCGACAGTTTCACACGTTTTCTTTTTGTAACTCGCACAACAGACGAAGCGTTCGAGTCGTGTCTGAGTCCGCGAATAATTTCAAGTTTCTGGACCAGAACGAGCCATTGAATTCATTTCGCAGGTCATAATTACTCCTACGGAAGGTTCGAGCTGTCTGAAACAACACTTCTATTTTTGCGTCTTCCGTTTCGCCAGAGATAAAAAATTAAAGCTGATTCCTTTGACTTAAATGTGACTGTGTTTGAGTCCACCTGTGTTTGGCCTCACTGTAACGTGTTGGAAGTGGAAACCCACAAGGTTAAACACAAATCTCGACTTCTCTCTCTAAAAATCCACCTTTATTCCTCTGATGTTTCTTATTTTTTAACCTTTTTGACACTTACAGGGTGTAAATGTGTCCCTTTGCACTGACAACAACCTAAAAGTACCTAAAAATAGACAAATGTGCAGCTTCAGCTTGTTGTTTAAGGCCTAAAAATTGCTGAAGCATGAGAGTCGAAGAGCGAACGACATCCAGAGCGCGTTTTATTCGAGACTCAGACACTATTTGAACCTCACTTGGTGCAAAATCTGCCTGATTTTACTTGTTCGCAGTATTTTTTTCATCTGTATTGTTATTGTACCATTTAAATGTGTATTTTTTGAAGGTTTGTTCCTCTTTCACAGATTCATTGCGTGTCCTTTACACTCTGCGATCTCCGTGCTCGGACGTGGGACCCGACCTCAATAAGTGTGAGCGTCGCGCCTTCACGTGTGTTTCTTCAGACTCTCACCTCTGAATCTTTCTTCTGTAGCAATACGCTGTGTAGGAATATCTGAGTGTGGACCGACGAAGGTGCGACTCGCGGCCCCATTCTCGTGTCGTGTCGTGTCGCGGCGCTGCCGACTGAAACGGAGGCAGACGCTGCGGCGCGCTCGCCACTCCGCCTCCTTTCTGTTCCGCTCCGACCCGCCTGCTTTCTCCTCCTTTTCCTTCGCGCTGCTTTCCGTTTCGCTGAACTGTGGCTGCCGGTTGGTGGATTTCGGACGTCTTTCACTGATCACGGATCAGTCCAGACGCTTATCGCTCCGACTGGAACAAGAAACATCACCGGAAACATTAATCAAGCTCCTCAGTTTGCAGTGATTCAGAAACAGGTTCGTTTGGATTATATTCACAGATTAGTGGTGTGTTCAAGTGTAACACCAAAATGGGAAAAATCTTATCTCAGAGATATGTTCAGGTTCATAAAGTTTCTTTGAAACACACGATCGTTTCAGGAAACGTTAATACTGCTGTAGTTTATTTACCGGCCTGTAGGTGGTGCTGTACTACACCACAGAAAAGAGAAGAAGAGAGAAATTGCAGCGTTTTTTGAGCTCCTACATTCGGTAAAAGTCTAAAAATACATCTTTAGATTTAACGACTCTGAGATTCGTTTTTTTGAGCACCTCACTTACAAATTCAAACATTTTTAGCGCGAGAAGCGAATGGAAAAGCGGCGTTACTGCAGGTCTCGGGTCCGAGGAGGAAGCAGGCGGCCTCGCCGCTCAGAGTCGTCTCGGAGGCGTTTTACTCACGGTGGAACTTCAGGTGACGCGGCTGTCAGGAGGCGTTTTTGTCTTAACCGCGGCCTCGCTGCCGGAGCGCCATCTGCCGTTCCCCCGCTTCGTGTTTTCGCCAGCCAGCCACGCGGCGCCCTCCCCGCTGATTGCCGAGACGCGGTCGGGAGCGCGATTGAGTCGGATGATGAGCGTCTTGACGGATTGACGGCGCTCTGATTGCCCCGACACCTCCAGTCGGGCGCTGATTGTGTTGTGGGAGAGAGGTGGAAAACAACGCGTTCACGTAACGCGGCTCCGGATTTGCATCCCTTTTGAGGTTGTCCGACTGAGCGTTACGCGTTTTCCGGGGGACCGAACGCGGCGTGACGGATGTTCCGATCGAGGGAAACTTCGGAGAGGTATAATAGCAAATAACATTACTGTGTATCTGGTGGTTTTGATACTAGTAAAAACTATATCTGGGTAGCTTTCCTCAGCTTTGGGTTCTTCCTTAGAATAAACACTATAGATGAAAATTTAAGGTGGAAACTTTATCGTATTTGAACTAATAGCAAAGAAGTGTCGTTGCATTGCACAATGTTGGTCATAACCTGTGAGAAGAAGTATTGTTTCTAAAGCTTTTTTTCCAGTAAAGCGTAGTTCCACTCACCTTCCTCGTCCTGTCGTTCTTCCACTGAGTCGTGTCGTTACTTTGGAGAAAAAGCTCCGTTTTTCATTAGCGCCGTGTGTAGATTGCATGAGATTTACCGCCAACCGCTGGGGCAGAAAGGAGCCGGACGGCGAGCAGAATGCAGATCATCGTCCGTTTCAGGAGAAACGGCGACGAGGGGCTGCGAAAGGGTGTCGAAGAGACGCAGTGAGAGCAGGAGTGAACGCAGCGCGAGTACAAGAGTGCAAAAAAAACGCTTCACGACGCACAAAAATACACGTTCAGTTGAAACGCTGCCTCAGAAAAAGCTACAAAAGCTCACGGGGGAAATACGACAACAGACAAATTCAGGGGTGGGGGTGAAACAGTCGCAACAACGATAAATATATATATATATATAAATATAAATATAGACACACACACATGGTGCTGCAGGTACACGAGTCAGCAGGCCTGCAAAAAGAAAGCAGGAAAGCAGCTTGTGATGAATAATAGAGGAGCAGATGAAGAGTCAGCAGACCACACCTGCACCACCGAGCCCAGAGCCTCCATGAAAACAGGCCACGTCCACACCAAGGGGACACAAGCGAAGACAGGAACCCCCACGTCTCATTCCTGTGTCCCGGTTTGACTCCACGAGGACGCCGACGAGCACGAAGACACGAAAGTGAGGCAGATCGACTGTCTCATTCGTGCTCCTCTGCATGAGGAGCTCGGGGTAGAGCCGCCCCCCCCCCCCCCACACGTCCAGAGGAACCACAGCACCGGGCGTCCAGCAGGCAAAGCTTCAAGAAGTGTCCATATGGAGGTAGGACGGGGACACCAACCAGGAGAACCTGAGGGATTTTGTCATGCTTTTATTCTGAAGGTTTCAGCAATATCTGAGGAGTAACTGAGCTCGAATCGCCGGGGGGAAGCGAGAGACACCAACACGTTGCTATGGATACACAGATGCAGAGCAGCGTGTTGCAGGCTCTCGTTGGTGCGTTTGTTTTGCACACCATCGTCACTCGCAGGTGATCGGAGACCCCCTCGCACTCCGGCTGACCGGAGTTCCGATGCGTTCACACCGGCTCCATTAATTGACGCCGGAACGAACGGATCCCAGTTTGGTCGAGAAGACTCGAAACCGGAGCTGCTTCTTCCGTCAGCAGGTCACGTCCAGCCAATTACGTCGCTCTAATCTCCGGCGTGTCATCAGAGTTTATCATAACGTAGTCTAATCCCAGGATTGAGAGCCACCGGGACTCGCTGACCCCAGACCAGCGCGGCGCCCGGTCCTCGAGTGCTTGATGCAAATTGAAACCGGAGGCGACGATGGTTTTTTTCTTTCCCCTGCGGCGGCTGAAGATCGGTGTCAGAGAGTGCAGGAGAGTGCGTCACTTTTTACTGCAGCCGTGACCTTCGCAGGCCCCTGCTGCTCCTCCTCCTCCTCCTCCTCCTCCTCCTCCTCCTCCTGGTCACACAGCAGGGTTTATGGAATCCATAAAGCCAATCTCGACAACATGAGCCTTAAATTCTGCTGTCGTTTGCCTCCCGGAGCCCCAAATAGATTTTCCACTGCGCTGGTTTCGCTCGGTGGAGCTTCACCAGCTCCCGAGATCCTCCGACGCTGTTTTATTGACTCGAACCGAAGAAAAAAGCCTCCGGTTTCACCTTCGAATCAGGGAAAAAGGCTGCGAAACGCAAAGAACTTCCCAAATGAGTCGAACGGGATTCTTGAAATTGAAGTTTTTCCGCTGTAAACGACACTTTTTCCATCAGTCCGACTCTGTCCTAAGTGGATCGTAACACTGCAGGCGTCTGATTGGTCAGAGAGAAGTTGCAGCGCCAATTAAATAAAGCCTTTTTTGGAGCTTTTTAGCAGCGCCTGCTTTCATTCTCAATGTTAAAGAAAGAAAACAACAGTCAAGAAAGACGGTCGATCAAGTGGAGAGTTCAGCGTCGTCTCGGTGTCCTCCGTTGTTGAGGTGTTTGTGTGTTACGTGGGGGCAGCATGGGAGAGTTATGACGGCCGTCGGCGTGATTAACCTCTGCCTGCTTCATCACCCCCTCCCCCCCTCACCCCCCCCCCCCTTTGTTTGAAGGTTAATTGGGTTGAACCCGGAGTGTAGATCATAGCAAGGAGATCAATCAGCGGGCTTTTACATCCCTCCATGTGTGTGTGTGTGTGTGTGTGTGTAGAGGTGCGCTGAACACAGCCAGACCTGCCAAACAGAGCCAGCGGAGCGACTCGCTGCTGATCTGTGATGATCTGACAAAATAAACAACAAACAGATGTTGTGTCAGTAAACGACCGCCGGAAAAACTCCAGATGTTGAGGTGTAAATATCATAAATATGATACAGAGAACAAACAAACACCGCTGATCAGATGTAACACGGTGAGAAAAGCTCTCGAACGTCTCGTAATTCAAACTGTATGTTCACTCACACACACACACACACACACAAACACACACAGCTGATTGACAGATGCGTGCTCTTTGTTGTTCTGGGGTGTCGCAACGAGGCAGCTGTGACGCCGCCATAAAACTGAGGGAATGTTATTGTGCTCGTCTTCATATCGGCGTTCGCTGCTCTGAGTGATGCTTTTACTTTGAAGCCGAAGCGCCGCGGCACTTTGAACGTCTGCGCCGGCAGATAAGCGGGCTCTCCGGGGGAAAAAGTTTCAAAATAAAACCCCGGAAATGACCCGAAATGTGGCTCGAAGGTGGATTTGTGGAGGTGTTTTTTGCGTTATTTAGCTGAAATTCATCGACTTGCTTTTACCAGACGTTCAGAAACGCTTTGTTTGGAGTGTTTGTGTGCTGACGTTTTTATTTCGATAAAATTAGGCCACAACAATCACCTCGCTGCGGCTGTTTCAAAGGTGCTGCTGAAGCTGCTCGCGCTGCTCTGCACCGTCAGCTCTCCGCCTGCCTCCGCCTGCCTGGCTCGACCCCGGGGAGCAGCGAGCGAGGCCGGAAAGTGAGACTCAGCTGAAGCGTTGCAGCTGCCGGAGCGTCGGGGCGACGCCGCCGCCGCCGCCGCCGCCACCGCCGCTCGCTCCGACTCATCCGCTCTGGACTTTCACCAGACGCGACTCCGACCGTACGTTTGCAGCAGGAAGCTTCACGGGAGCGTCAGCACGTCCTGCTGTTGTTTACGGCGCCACGTTTGTTGTTTATTGACTTGATCTGTTTTTATTTAACCTGCAAGTTTGTGGTTTATCTCAGATGTTTGGTTGCAGCTTCTTCTCGGTGTCATTCGTTCAAAAGTCTGTTTGTTTGAAGAACCAGCAACAACCCCATTATAGAGCATCTTCCTTTCTCTAACAACCCTACAATAGAGCATCTTCCTCCCTCTAACAGCCCTACAATAGAGCATCTTCCTCCAATAATCATCCCAAATATAGAGCATTCTCCACACACACCAACAACTCTAATATAGAGCATCTTCCTCCCACTATGTCCAAGATAATTGAGCATCATTCCTTTACTAAAGGTACAAATATAGAGCATCTTCCTCCCATGACCGCCCCCAAAATAGAGCATCTTCCCACTAACAGCCATATAATACATCTTCTCATTCCTGTTAACATTGACTCAATAGAGCATCTTCCCCCCACTTTCTTTTGGATTACAGAGTACACACACACACACACACACACACACACACACACACTGAGGGGCATTATGCAGACAGGACACACTGAAGAAGACAAAGTCTGACTTCAGAGTATTTTCTGAAGTAATTCGTTACCTTTGATTTTTGCGCTCAGTGTTCTGAGTAAACTGCAACTTTGGCTCGATGTGGGTCACAGCTGTGAAGCTGTGAAGCCGCGAGCTTCATCGCCCACCTGCAGGGCCCAGCGGCACTGAAACTGTGATCAGAAGCAGCCCGGTTGTCGTTAATCATCATCAGACACAATCAAGCTATTATCTCCTTCTAATAATTAGAAAGTGTCACTTTTCAGTAATGAAGTCATGTCAACAGAACAAGATCAGAGCCTAATGAGGAGCCTGAAGGAGCCTGTTTCGTCTCCACTCGAACTTTCCCTCGCTCTCTTCGGCCTTTTTCCTACATTGCTGCTGTCGTTCTCGCCGCGACCACCAGATGTCACCGTTAAGCTCCACGTTCAGTGGGTGCAGGTGGAGCCTGCTTTGTTGTGTTCCTCCACATCTGACGACTTCTTTCCAGACTGACCTGAAGCCGGAAAATTACTGAGTTTCTGATTTCTGACTCTGGATCAGTGCAGGAAGTTCACCGTTCCAGCGAAAGCCTTTACTTTCATGCACTTCTGAGTATAAATCAGTTTAATGAGCTGATCTGTTGCGTCTGAGCAGTAAAACGAAGCCAAGGACAGAAGAGGGAAGTCGTGTTGCTTCTTCGTCCTTCAGCTGGAAAATGAGAGACTTTCTTCCCGTTACTGAAGACAAAACAGAAGTAAAAACAAGTGTTTACCTTAAACACCCATTTTTTCAGAGTTAACCCTTAAATAAACACCCTCATAAAAGGAGTAAATATCCATTTCAACTTCAATTTTTTTAAAAAATCAACCTTTTTTTCAATAATCGTACTGCATCATTTTATTTATTTATTTATTTATTTATTTATTTATTTATTTGTTTGTTTCGTTGTTTATTTATTTATTTATTTATTTATTTATTTATTTATTTATTTATTTATTTATTTACTTATTTATTTATTTATTCATTTATTCATTCATTTCCAAATGTATGAAAAAACTAATATTATTAATGTGTAGAATATACTCAGATAAAAAGAAATTATAACATTTTGCAGCAAACAAAATACAGATCAAATATTTTGTGAAATAAATGATTAAATAAAAAAAATAAAATTAAAGTAAATTAAATTAAATTAAATTAAATTAAATTAAATTAATAAACAAGTAATGTGAATCTGAATTTAAAAAAAACAAAACAACAAAAATAAAGCAAAAATTACTTTGTCCAGTTGAGGGTGGTTCAGTCAGGTTGAGTGAAGATGGATCAGCAGCACATGAAGGGTTAATGTGGCTGGCCCCAGCTGCTCCCACTCCACCTGTGTCACCGACCATCACAGAGCTCCTTTTATTTCCCTACTGCATCGAGGTCGCCGCCGCCGCCGCCGCCACCGCCACCGCCACCGCCACCCACCGTGGCGAGTGTTTTTCTGGTCAAGAGCCGAATTAATATTTCACGAGCAGATTACATAACAGCGTTTACGTGAGGAGCGTTTGACCTTCTCGCCGCTCCGGCGATCAATCCAGCCGAGGCTCCGCGGCTCAGCGTGAGCGGCGGAGACCATTAGGAGCAGCGGGTCCGGGCGGGTCGGCGCTCGCCGCGTCCTGAGACGCTGTAAATCAGGCGGCATCGCAAAGCAGGTCAGTTAATTGTTCCAGCGGGAAACATCAGCCCGTGAACGGGAGCAGCTGGAGGCGACGCGCTCGAAAAACTGGTCGAGCGGCGGCAAGGTGATAGAGCATCTTCCTCCCACTAACTGAAGACCTGCAGCTGCTATCAGACACTCGAGTGTCCTGAGAAAGCGGAGGCCACTTTCGTCTCCCTCGTCTTCCTCTGATGACCCTCTGACCCTCCGGTCGCTGCCGCTCGTCCGCCACCTGTGTTTAGTCAGCTGACCTGGTAATGGCGCATACACCTGGAGAAAAAAAAACAACACCACAGCCGGTGACACGTCACCTGACGACGGCGTCCAGATCTGCCCGCCGACGGAGTCACGAAGCCGACGTCCCGTTTGCGTCAAACCTGCAGAGGCCACGACGTCTCCGACTGCGTCACCCACATGATGCGGCCTCCTAAACTTAGAACCAGTGTGTGTGTGTGTGTGTGTGTGTGTGTGTGTGAAGCTCTAACAAGGTGAAAACGACCATCGCGAGCTGAAAGGCGGCGTTTTTTCCGTTACGCTCACCGATGAGAAGTACCGAGGAAGTATCTTCCAGGAAACGGCGGTAACCTTTCGGCGCACCGTCTCCGTGTCGGCGTGCCGGCTGCTGTGTCTCCATCTCCACGAATATCTGCATATATTTAGCCGCGGATCGGCGTACGCGCACTCCCGGGAGACGGATTCAGCGGCTGCGTCCTCTCGCTGACATTCCTCTGGGCTGATCTGACACATTTTCTCTGTAATTAATCCCATTTCGGTCTCCTGCTGCCGCGGCTCCGCAGATTAGCTCCACTTCTCCGGTAATTACGGTTAAACACCTCGCCGGCGTGTTATTATGGAGACATAAACAGCGGCAGGCCAGGTTCCTGAGGGAAACAGGTAGAGACGAGATCAGGTGACTGTTCGAGCGGCGGAGGTTTCACTCGTATCGTCCTTCACCGGTCCATCCGTGGTTGGTCTCGGCCTCCTCAGCCAACCAGAAGGGGGCGCTTGTCCCCGTCCTGCTCGTCCGCAGGGCCTCGCAGGACGCGCCTGCGTCTCCCGAGCGGCGCTGACTCATTTGATGTGAGCGAGTTTATTATCGCGCTGAATTATTGACCGACCCTGAGCTCGGCGTCCTCGTTTTCCCAGGGAAATGGCTGCCGTCCCGCGCCGCCGTTATTCTCCAACCCGTGGACCCGCGCCAGGGTTCCCGCGCGGGTGACATCATCGCCTCGCTCTCAAGTTCAAGCGGAGACGGCTCGTTGAATGTGAGCCGCGTCACGCGAACGAAACGCTCCGCCTGATCTACAAAAAAAAGACAAACGCGGTCAAACCTGACGGAGGCGCTCGTAAAAAGCCTCCCGGTTCAAGGAGTCCTCCACCCTCCCCCGTAAACTTCCTCTCAGCTGCACTTCATCACAGCGTGTCCAGATCTCCTCTCCGCCCGAGCGCCCGTGCCGGCGCCGCGCCAGGCCGGTACGAGCGGTCAGCGGACGGATAACAAACGTCCCCGCCGCCGAGGCCCCAACAACAATCTGCCGCCGCTCCGCCAGGCTCTCATCTATCTTCAGTCCGCCTCCATCGGCACGCCGGTAAATCCTCCGCCCGCGGGCGCCACCCAATTACAGGGAACAACAGCGTGTTCGGCCTGCCGAGAGCGAGGCCGGAGGACTGATGGAGCGGGGGGGGTGGAGGGGGGTGGAAGGGGCGTGGCCGTGCGACCTCCTGGTTTGGACGGACTCCCCGGTCGCCGGGTACTCGTGCAGTTTCTCATCCGACCGTCCGTTTGCGGGACACCGCGGCGGTCAGCCGGCACGTTTGCTTTCCAGCTTGCTCAGCACTTTGAGGGTCCGTCCTTCACTGGGAGATGAACCAAGAATGGGGCCTCAAAGGGGCCTCAGAGGGGCCTCATGATGGGGCCTCAAAGGGGCCTCAGAGGGGGCCTCACAGTTGTTCTGCTTATCATATTTTTGTTTTTGTGCGTTAGAGTAGATTAAAACTTGTGGAGCTCACTGCTGAAGCTCTAATTAATAACTAGTGTGACTTTTTGTGAGAGATTTGTCGGACTGGATCCAAACAAAGGAGTCACTCGGGTCCTTTTTTCCTTCGGTCATTGTTCCTGCTCGCCGCTCGAGTTTCGTCGCGTCCCCCGAAGTGGAAGTGACTGGAACCCAACGAAGCGCTGATTGATTTCTAAAAAAAAAAAAAAAAGGTCTCGTCCGACTCCGCAGCCAAAAAACTCCTTGAAGCGGAGCCAGCGGAGGCAGCGCGCCGGCTCCGAGTATTTCGGGACCGTTTCCTCGGCACGAGGTGCCAAGAACAAGTTTGAGGCGCAAGGAGTCCAATCGGTGGCCGATGCTTCCAGAAAGTTCTTCTCTACGTTTCGTTTCATGTTGTTCCCTCGAGTTTGTGACGGTTCCTGCAGGTCCAACAGTCGCAGGACCAGAAGCTGTCGACAGAGTTCCTGAACACTCCAGCCGTTTAAAAAGAAAAGGACCGAATTAGCACCAGCTAATTAGTACCAGCAGTCCAATGATACTTTATTCGGACGGAGAGAGTTCGTCTGTGACTAAATCTAAACTAGAAAAGGGTTGAGTTTGGTACTTTTCTCTACAAATGGCTGGATCGCAGTTGTGAATACTCCGCAGCCTGCATTTTTTAACGAGTTCTGATAGTTGCGTGACCGTCGTCCGCACCTCGGAGCGTCGGACTGCTGCTCGATCGAGCGCCCCCCGCCAACGCGAGCAGCACCGACGTGCAGCCTGCGTCCTGAGTCCTCTTCCCCAGGCGGCCTTTTCCCTTTTTCTGGTCTCGCTCGCCGACTTGAAACGTTGATTAAGGAGGAGCCGGCTGGCGCTCGTCCACCGACAGTAAAAAAAAAAATGAGCCCCTCGCCCGGCGGTGCTGAAGCGGGACGGGACCGAATTTGTGGCGCTAATGGCGGTTTTCCTGGACGGGGGCCAATCGGGTCTGGGAGTCGGAGGTTTGGGACCATCTGTCTCTCTCCACTTGGCACCTTCAGATTTCGATGTGCTGGGATGCCGCCGCCCCGGGTTGCCGTCCAGCGAGGTTTAAAGGTCGCTGGCGCTGGGACGCCAGCCGCGTCCACCTGACACGGACGTCCTTCCAAGAAAATCCTCTCCCCAAATCAATTTGTTGCCTGGTATGAGGTCACCTCTGCCCCCCCCCTCCCCTCTCCTCCTGGCCTACTTCGTTCGCACAAGCACGCTTTACGGCTCTCGTCTGTGACCTACAAAAACGTTGGCAACCTTCTGGTGGCGAACACGCCGGCCTCTGCGCGGCTGGTTATCGGGACGGCTCCCGCCACGGCCTCACACATCACTCGATAACACCCTTTTCACTCCTCGGGGTATCGACCCGAGCCGTCTCCGCGCCCCCCTGGCGGCGCACCTTCACGCACTATTTCCCCGACACCCGATCCGACCGGATGACGCACGCCGTCCGTCTTGATCCTGCCGGGGAAAGGACCCGGCGTGGACGCGAAGTCTCTCCGCCTGTTTCTGTCGCTTTGACATTTCCAGACGCCGCATCGATCAAAACATCCTCGGACACGAACGGGGAAACGTGTCGGCAAAGGCGGCTTCGTTTCTCGAGTCGGAAAATCGAATTACGGACGGATTGCGTCGATCGCGCTGAGCTGCGAGGGGAAGTAACTCTAAAGTGAGTCAGTTTTCGTGGCATACGGCTCATCCCGAACCAGGAGGAACCTTTTATGCGGAGGTTTGCGCTCTCTGAGTGCTTCTCGTTGAGAACGATTTATCTTATCATCTCAGCTCAACTGAAACTGGACTTTAAATGCATGTAACCGGCTCAGTCGGACTGAAACTGGACTAGAGCTCAATTGGGGGATCGCCTGCTGCATGTATCCACGTAGCTCGGCTGGAATGGGACTCTGTGCGGCTTCATCTCACTCAGAAAGAAAGACAGAAGGGACAGAGACGATTTCCGATTGAAAAAAAGGGGACATTGTGATGAGATAAAAGTAAAAAATCGACTAAAACTGGGAGTTTCCGTTGAGACGAATCACTGTTGTTCGGCGTTCAGCTCACAGGCTGACGTCTGATGTTTTGTTTACTGCAGGAAATGTTGAGCAAAGCGTCGGTTTATTGAGGCCGTCGGACTCGGCGGGGGGCACCCGGTCCGGCGTCGTGTGAAAACAGAAAGTGGGTCAGACCGTCAGGACCAAACTTCCCTCCTGACTGTGAACAGAGACGCCGATGTGAAGCTGCTGCTGTGAAGTGCTTCAAACGGACGGGAAGCAACTTTCTCTTGTTTCCCCTCTGAAACTTGAACTCTTCATCCAGATGCTTTGATCTTGAGAAAACACCTCCGATTGTGTTGTCTCCTATTTCTACAATACCAAGATTTAACCCTTTATTTCCTGTTCAATTTAATTTAATTTAATTTAATTTAATTCAATTCTATTTAATTTTCTTTAATTTTCTTTAATTTTATTTTATTTTATTTTATTTTATTTTATTTTATTTTATTTTATTTTGATTTAATTTAATTTAAATAATAAAAATTTTATTTAAACAATTTAGTACATTTCAAAACCAGGCGAAACACAAGCAATAAAGATTGAACTGGCAACTTTTTTGCTCTCTTCATCTTTAAATTGATATTAGGGCCCCTTTTGTTCAATTGTTTAAAAATTATCAGAATATTTTACAGCCGTTATTTCAAAAATTTCAATTGTAATAATAAATAATTAATCATTATATATTTATTTATTAAATAATTTAAAAATAAATAATTGTAATAATTCATTTAGATGGAATGTTTCCACAGGAAGTCCCGCGGAGACCAAGCGTTTTATTGCGGTGGTTTGTTTGGAGCAGCTTTCTGTGGAGGAGGCTGGAGTCGGTGACCAGCGGCGGGCGTTTCCAGGTCACGCCAGAGCACTTTGCCGCGGCCCCCAGTTTCCTGCCCTAACCTGATTGCTGACACTAACCTGGTTTCCCGCTCCTCGTTTGCCCCCCCCCCCGCAGATCCTCCGACGGTCCTCCTCAGCGAGCAGGGGGCGCGCCCAACGGCCTGCGGGACGGGGGTCGCTGGGGTCAGTAGTGCCTCGCTAACCCCTCCCCCCAACACACACACACACACACACACACACACACACACACACACACACACACAC